>CM032411.1:215000-262500 GCA_019049475.1 Eueides isabella
TAGGTTAGGTTAGGTTAGGTTAGGTTAGGTTAGGTTAGGTTAGGTTAGGTTAGGTTAGGTTAGGTTAGGTTAGGTTAGGTTAGGTTAGGTTAGGTTAGGTTAGGTTAGGTTAGGTTAGGTTAGGTTAGGTTAGGTTAGGTTAGGTTAGGTTAGGTTAGGTTAGGTTAGGTTAGGTTAGGTTAGGTTAGGTTAGGTTAGGTTAGGTTAGGTTAGGTTAGGTTAGGTTAGGTTAGGTTAGGTTAGGTTAGGTTAGGTTAGGTTAGGTTAGGTTAGGTTAGGTTAGGTTAGGTTAGGTTAGGTTAGGTTAGGTTAGGTTAGGTTAGGTTAGGTTAGGTTAGGTTAGGTTAGGTTAGGTTAGGTTAGGTTAGGTTAGGTTAGGTTAGGTTAGGTTAGGTTAGGTTAGGTTAGGTTAGGTTAGGTTAGGTTAGGTTAGGTTAGGTTAGGTTAGGTTAGGTTAGGTTAGGTTAGGTTAGGTTAGGTTAGGTTAGGTTAGGTTAGGTTAGGTTAGGTTAGGTTAGGTTAGGTTAGGTTAGGTTAGGTTAGGTTAGGTTAGGTTAGGTTAGGTTAGGTTAGGTTAGGTTAGGTTAGGTTAGGTTAGGTTAGGTTAGGTTAGGTTAGGTTAGGTTAGGTTAGGTTAGGTTAGGTTAGGTTAGGTTAGGTTAGGTTAGGTTAGGTTAGGTTAGGTTAGGTTAGGTTAGGTTAGGTTAGGTTAGGTTAGGTTAGGTTAGGTTAGGTTAGGTTAGGTTAGGTTAGGTTAGGTTAGGTTAGGTTAGGTTAGGTTAGGTTAGGTTAGGTTAGGTTAGGTTAGGTTAGGTTAGGTTAGGTTAGGTTAGGTTAGGTTAGGTTAGGTTAGGTTAGGTTAGGTTAGGTTAGGTTAGGTTAGGTTAGGTTAGGTTAGGTTAGGTTAGGTTAGGTTAGGTTAGGTTAGGTTAGGTTAGGTTAGGTTAGGTTAGGTTAGGTTAGGTTAGGTTAGGTTAGGTTAGGTTAGGTTAGGTTAGGTTAGGTTAGGTTAGGTTAGGTTAGGTTAGGTTAGGTTAGGTTAGGTTAGGTTAGGTTAGGTTAGGTTAGGTTAGGTTCGCGAAAAAAGTAAGCGGAGCACGGCTTCTTGTAGGATTTGTATCCGCAAAGGTGAGGTTACTGCAGCCCCGCATACAACGTTGTTTCCGCTGCCACGAAGTTGGCCACGTTGCAGCGGTATGTCGTAATAGCATTGATCGGAGCAACCAATGTTTCCGTTGTGGCCAACCCGGGCACCAGCAGCGTAGTTGCTCGGCGGAACCTCACTGTCCCGTGTGTGAAGCGGAAAAGAGGCCAGCTAATCACACGGCGGGAAGTGCTGCTTGCGTGAAGGAAGCCAGGACTAAGGGAGGGAAGAGGAATCGAGAAAGGCCCATAATACAAGCCGGATCGAATGCCACAGCCAGGCAAGAGGAGGTGCAACACATGGACACCAAATAATGGCTCTCCGTGTGTTGCAGGCGAACATAAACCACTGCGCCAGGGCCCCGGACTTATTGGTCCAAAGCCTGGCGCAGTGGTCTATTCAGGTGGCGGTTGTTGCGGAGCCCTACAGTGTCCCCGCACGTGATAACTGGGTCGCAGACAACACCGGGGTGGTGACTATTATCACCCAGGTAGCTGCGGGCTCCCCGCCTTTCTCACGTGTCGAGTAAGGGGCGGGATGCGTCGCGGCTCTTGTCGGAGATCTAGTTTTCGTCGGTGTCTACTTTACCCCCAAACGATCTCTTGCGGAGTTTGAAGAGTTCTTAATCCGCTTGGGGGAAATGATAGACCGACATCGTCCGGCGGAGGTGCTGGTCGCGGGGGACCTCAACGCTAAGTCGAGCGTGTGGGGCTCCGCAACGACGACTGAGCGTGGTACGACGCTCTCGGAGTGGGTAGTTGCCTCTGACTTGTCTGTCCTCAATCGGGGGACGACCAACACCTGCGTGCGAAGGCTGGGCGGGTCCGTGGTGGACGTAACGTTCGCGAGCCCGGCCCTAGCGCGCCGTGTTCACGGTTGGCGAGTGTTGGATGATGTGGAGACACTCACGGACCACCTCTACATCCAATTCGAGATCTCCACTCATCCGACGGTGCCGTCAGCTGTAGGTCGCACCTCGCGAGAGGACGGACCGAGGTGGCAACTGAAGTGCCTCGACAAGGGACTTCTGGAGGAAGCTGCGATAGTGCAACCCTGGCTGCCCCAGAGCTTGGCGTCTGCAGAAGACGCCGCAAACTGGGTGCAGAGGGCAATGACGCGTATCTGCGACGCGTCAATGCCCCGCTCCGGGCGCCGCCCTCAACGGCGGCAAGTGTACTGGTGGTCGGGTGAGATCGCTCAATTGCGCAACATCTGCATTGAGGCGAGACGCCTTTACACGCACTATCGCAGGCGGGCACGCCGGCAGCAGGAGGAGGAGGACCGGCTGTACTGCGCCTACGTCGAGGCGAAGAAAGCGCTGCAGGAGGAGATCGGTCGTGCGAAAGGCGAGGCGCACGACGAAGCTCTCGCGGGGATAGACCGGGACCCGTTCGGAACGCCGTACCGGATGGTGCGCGGCAAGCTCCAAACTTGGGCCCCGCCTTGACGCAGACACTCCCGCCGGATACTCTCCAAGGGGTGCTGTCGGCTCTGTTCCCGCAGCGGGCCAATTTTACACTTCCATCAATGGCCCGCCCTGCAGCGCCAGAGGAGGAGGACGAGAGCATCGTACCAGAGGTGCTGGAAGAGGAGCTGGAGGAAGCTGTGAGGCGATCTCGGGGCAAAACCACCGCCCCAGGGCTCGACGGCATTCCCGGGCGTGTAGTTGCTTTGGCCCATGCTGTTTTAGGGCCAAGCATTCGAGGGCTATTTACTGCCTGTCTGGCTCAAGCCATAATTCCACAGCGGTGGAAGACAGGCAGACTAGTCCTCATCAAGAAGGAGGGGCGCCCGGCGGAGTCAGCCTCGGCTTATAGGCCGATTGTGCTGTTGAGCGAGATCGCCAAGCTCTTCGAGAGGGTGGTAGCGAGGAGGCTACACCAGCACCTCGAGAGGACAGGTCCAAACCTCTTGGACAGCCAGTATGGCTTCCAAAGTGGACGCTCCATGGTGGATGCCATACTGCAGGTGAAGTCCCACGCGCAGGAAGCAGTGGCTCGGGACGAAGGAGTCTTGGCGGTGTCTTTAGACATCGCCAACGCTTTCAACTCCATGCCCTGGCCCTGCATCAATGAGGCACTCATTTACCATCGGGTGCCTCCATACCTGCGCCGTATCATCGGGGCTTACCTCTCCGAGAGGTCTGTGACCTTCCCTGCAAGCTCCGGCTGGGGAGTTTGGGAGGTGTCGTGCGGTGTTCCACAGGGATCGGTGCTGGGTCCGATCCTCTGGAACATCGGGTACGACTGGGTGCTTAGGGGTAGCACCCTGCCGGGGGTAAAGGTCCTCTGCTACGCTGATGACACGTTGGTCTTAGCGCAGCAGAGGACCTATCGCGAGGCAGCAGTGCTCGCGACAGCTGGCGTGGCTCACGTCGTCGGGCGGATTCGGCGGCTGGGTCTGGAGGTTGCACTAGACAAGTCTGGGGCAATGTACTTCAACGCTCCGAGGAGGGCCGCTCCACCAGAGGCCCACATCGTCGTTGGCGGTGTGACGATTGAGGTGAAGAGGAGCTTGAAGTACCTCGGACTTGTCTTGGACAACAGGTGGAGCTTTCGGGACCATTTAATACGACTGGCCCCGAGGCTGTTGAGTACAGCGGGGGCCTTGGCGCCCTTTTTGCCCAACGTCAGTGGGCCGAGCGCCTCGAGCCGTCGGCTGTACACCGGAGTGGTCCGATCGATGGCGCTGTACGGTGCTCCCGTATGGGTGGACGCCCTGAACCGGCAAAAACGTCGCCCTGCTGCGGCGGGCGCAGAGGGTGATGGCCATCAGGGTGATACGGGGGTACAGGACCATCTCCAGTGAGGTGGCGTGTGTGTTGGCAGGAGTCCTGCCGTGGGACCTGGACGCGATTGCTCTGGCGTCGGTCTATTGCCGGCGTCGAGGTCTTGTGTCCGGGGCTTCGGCAAGGTCAGCACCACAGGAGGAGGCGCGGGATGCCGCAATGAAAGAGTGGGAGTCCCGGCTGGCAACACCAACCGCCGGCCAGAGGACGATCGAGGCGGTTCGTCCAGTTTTCCGCCAGTGGTTAGCGAGGCGTCATGGCGTCCTAACCTTCCGCACCACACAGGTACTCTCAGGGCACGGTTGCTTTGGGAGATATCTGTGTCGGGTCGCTGGGAGGGAGCCCGACGCCCGCTGCCACCACTGCGACTGCCTCGAAGAGACGGCCCAGCACACGCTGGAGGTGTGCCCAGCCTGGGCGTCTCAACGTCGCGCATTGCGCGGCGTCATAGGGGACGACCTTTCCCTGCCGGCCGTAGTCAAGGCTATGGTCGGTAGCGAGACGTCGTGGGACGCGGTCTCTTCCTTCTGCGAGGCAGTGGTGCTCGAGAAGGGGGCGGCGGAGCGGGCGAGGGAGGCTTCTTCCGAACTCGCCGTCCGCCGCAAAAGACCGGGTCGCCGGAGGGCGGCACACGATCGCCGCCTTCCGCCCTAATCGGCCAGAGGGCGGTCAGCTTGGGGAAGCTGATCGCCTACTCACCTGGCACGAGTAGGCGCGCGCAGGTTGCTCCCGCGCGCTACTCAGAGCAGGCCGTCGAGGGTGGCCCACCACCCCCGACTCCGAGACGTGCCTAGCAGGCTCCCGTCGCCGAGGCTATGGACGAATCCATGGCACCCATAGCCCCGGCCTGTGACGGTCGAGGAGGAGCACCGTGAGGTTTTAGTGGGTAGTGTGGACGGCCTATATCTGCCGGTCCATTAGTCCCACATAACCCACTCGAGTCCCCACTCGGGTGGCGTACCCGTATAAAATTTTTCTCACTATAAAAAAAAAAAAAAAAAAAAAAAAAAAAAAAAAAAAAAAAAAAAAAAAAAAAAAAAGGTTAGGTTAGGTTAGGTTAGGTTAGGTTAGGTTAGGTTAGGTTAGGTTAGGTTAGGTTAGGTTAGGTTAGGTTAGGTTAGGTTAGGTTAGGTTAGGTTAGGTTAGGTTAGGTTAGGTTAGGTTAGGTTAGGTTAGGTTAGGTTAGGTTAGGTTAGGTTAGGTTAGGTTAGGTTAGGTTAGGTTAGGTTAGGTTAGGTTAGGTTAGGTTAGGTTAGGTTAGGTTAGGTTAGGTTAGGTTAGGTTAGGTTAGGTTAGGTTAGGTTAGGTTAGGTTAGGTTAGGTTAGGTTAGGTTAGGTTAGGTTAGGTTAGGTTAGGTTAGGTTAGGTTAGGTTAGGTTAGGTTAGGTTAGGTTAGGTTAGGTTAGGTTAGGTTAGGTTAGGTTAGGTTAGGTTAGGTTAGGTTAGGTTAGGTTAGGTTAGGTTAGGTTAGGTTAGGTTAGGTTAGGTTAGGTTAGGTTAGGTTAGGTTAGGTTAGGTTAGGTTAGGTTAGGTTAGGTTAGGTTAGGTTAGGTTAGGTTAGGTTAGGTTAGGTTAGGTTAGGTTAGGTTAGGTTAGGTTAGGTTAGGTTAGGTTAGGTTAGGTTAGGTTAGGTTAGGTTAGGTTAGGTTAGGTTAGGTTAGGTTAGGTTAGGTTAGGTTAGGTTAGGTTAGGTTAGGTTAGGTTAGGTTAGGTTAGGTTAGGTTAGGTTAGGTTAGGTTAGGTTAGGTTAGGTTAGGTTAGGTTAGGTTAGGTTAGGTTAGGTTAGGTTAGGTTAGGTTAGGTTAGGTTAGGTTAGGTTAGGTTAGGTTAGGTTAGGTTAGGTTAGGTTAGGTTAGGTTAGGTTAGGTTAGGTTAGGTTAGGTTAGGTTAGGTTAGGTTAGGTTAGGTTAGGTTAGGTTAGGTTAGGTTAGGTTAGGTTAGGTTAGGTTAGGTTAGGTTAGGTTAGGTTAGGTTAGGTTAGGTTAGGTTAGGTTAGGTTAGGTTAGGTTAGGTTAGGTTAGGTTAGGTTAGGTTAGGTTAGGTTAGGTTAGGTTAGGTTAGGTTAGGTTAGGTTAGGTTAGGTTAGGTTAGGTTAGGTTAGGTTAGGTTAGGTTAGGTTAGGTTAGGTTAGGTTAGGTTAGGTTAGGTTAGGTTAGGTTAGGTTAGGTTAGGTTAGGTTAGGTTAGGTTAGGTTAGGTTAGGTTAGGTTAGGTTAGGTTAGGTTAGGTTAGGTTAGGTTAGGTTAGGTTAGGTTAGGTTAGGTTAGGTTAGGTTAGGTTAGGTTAGGTTAGGTTAGGTTAGGTTAGGTTAGGTTAGGTTAGGTTAGGTTAGGTTAGGTTAGGTTAGGTTAGGTTTTTTTTTTTTTTTTTTTTTTTTTTTTTTTTTTTTTTTTTTTTTATAAATCTGGCAACCTCCATCGTGGTGAACGGAGACGTTTTCTGCTTCAAGTTCATATTTTGACTATTTTTGTTTTATTTAGTTTTTTAGGGTATCTTTGGTTTTACTTTATTTGTTACGCATTTGACTATTTCTCTTGTTTTACTGAATGTTTTATTTGATTTTTATCTTTATTTTTTGATTTTTATCTTTATTTTATTTTTTTTTATTGTTGACAATGGTGCATTAAATATACTACTTTTCTATATTTATTTAATTTTATCGTTTTAATCTCTAATTTTGGATAATATTGCTATGTCATCTTATTGCTACATGATAACCTATGATAATCAACATTATCTAGGAATCATGTATTAAGTTCTACAGCATATTATTTACTATTTTCTTTTTCTTATTTACCTATATAATTATAATTTGATTTAATTTTTTACAAGTGAATGAAAGGTAGGGGAGGTGTGCTGTTTTCGGTGCGCAAGGATTTTTTGTGGTTTCCACTTTATACATGCCCTTTGCTTCCCAGAATGGTGCTGTTCCCCATTCTGGTCAGGAATGGTTGGCTTATTTTCCTTTTTTTTTTTTTTTTTTTTTTTTTTTTTGCACGGAAGTTGAAACCACTATGTTTAGCCTGTATTCGGGGACCAATCCGCTGCTCCGCATGTGACCTGAATTTACAAACAATGTGCTGTGCCCAGTAAGTTCAGGCACACATGTTACGCCCGACGTGTGCTCCCAGAGTACACTCCCGGCGCCCAAGTCCTGACCACATACCTCCTTTGGTTGCTTCATGCGTTCTTTACCACATATCCCCGTTACCACTTCAGCAGTACGCTACTGTAGCTCGTGCCAGTGACTCCCAACGTTTCCGGACGGGACAGACTTCACTGAAAGCATTGTGGTCTGTGCGGTCAATCTTAGCCCTAATGCAGTTTTGGCAAGTAGGGGTAACACTGACCGCCAGTACTTCGCACTTTGCCTTCAAGTGAGGGCCCCCACAGTGGCTGCAGACGTCCGCCTCCTCAGTGCAGTATCTCCTCGTGTGGCCATATGCCAGACACCTGGAGCACTGCACTAGGGGCGACTGGTCCAGGACCTTGACTCTCTGCAGGTCCACTCGGAGCGCTCCTAGGTCTGTCGCTCTCCTCCATATTATGGGGGAGACCGACAGCACCAGGTGACTCGTGTGGGGGTTCCTGGCTTTTTTCCGGAACTTGACTTCGATCCTGTCGTCATCCGTGGCGAGGCCGTCAAATACTTCCCCATTTTGCTTTCGGATCGCCCTGAGCACCTCCTCGTCGGTGTGCACGTTTAAAAGATCTCTCAGGACGATCATGGGGTCGCGATTTTTGACGTCCTCAACACGGAGGCGACAGGACTCGAGTCGCCCTTTAATCTTGTCCCTGTCTTCAAGGGTCTGGCACCCAAGGATAACCTTCTGATCCTTTGCCTTACGGACCTTCTCCACTTTTACCCACCCTTCCTTCGCGTCCACCGCTTTGCGCACGCGCTCCAGTACGTCCTCCCCTGTCTCCAGATCATCTTCCGAGGAAATGATGATGGAGTGCAGGGCAGGTTGCACCGGTTTAGGCTTTGGCGCAAGCGTGGTAACGCTCGCGTAGGTCGGACATGGGTTTGCGTGCATGGCGGAGTTATTTACCAGTGCTTGCTTTAACTCCCGCATTTTGTCAGTGTGCTCAGCCAACAGCCTCGAGTGGTCCTCAAGCTTTTGGGAGAGTTCCCCCCGGTCCTCTCGAAAAGCTTCACGCTCGGGCTGTTCTTTGGGAGCCTCATCGCCGTTGAGCTCGCCCTCAAGCTCCTTGACAAGAGCGTATAATCGCTCGAGGGCTTTAGTGACGCCAACCTTAATATCTGTTTTTAGGTTGCGGGAGTTTTTGAGATGAAGTTTTGCACTTGTAAGGCAGGCTTTGGCCTCAGAGGTCCTGCTCTGGTAGGTCATCTCGATCTCAGGGCTGAATTCTAGCCTGGTCCTCACGAGATCGAGATTTCCTAACTTATGTGCTGGGCTTAGTAGCATCTTGGGAGGTGCGCGTCAATATATAAATTGTTGGCTGGATATGTATAGGTATCCACCGACGGTTTCTTTTTAAAATCCAATTTAAAATATTTATAAAGTTAAAATAAAATAAATACGAAGTTAAAATAAAATACAGTTTGAATAAATATAAGGTTAAATTTAAATAAGTACAAGGTTAAAATTTAAAACACAATTTGAATAAATATAAAGTTAAAATTAAATAAGTACAAATTAAAATTTCAATAAATACAATATTTTTGGTTTGGTAAAATTACCAATTTCAGTCTTAAAAAGTCAGTGGTGTAAAAAGCCACTGACAGTCTATGTGTATAAAGAGTATTTTATTGAGTATTTTATTGACTATTTCAACGTCAAAACCTAGTTAAAAATTGTAAAAACTATATCAAAATAGTCAAAAGTTTTGCCAAGGTCGAGCAGATTTTACCTGCCTGGCAACAAAAGGGTGTGGTGGGGGGGCCTTTTTTTCAGTTTCTCGTGCTCCGATTTGCACGAAATCGGTGTCAAACGATCGGGCTTCGCGATGCCTACGAAACTGTGAAGAATTGAGAACTGAGGGGGAGGGGGGTGAGTATAAAAATTTAGAAAAATTGAATTTTTCAGTGATTTTCGCGTGTAAAAGGCGCGAAAATATGTCAAAAAATTTGGAAAAAATTTGGATAGGTACGGCGCGGGAGGACCTACGCAACGATACCAATAACTCCTCAATCGAAGTGAGGTAAGTCAGTTTAAAAAATTTTCAAAGTATTATAAGTCAAAATTTTTCAGACTGAATTTTCAGGTGTCTAAATTTGTGTAAATATATTTAGTTTATTATATATAATGTCAATTTAGTCGAATTTATTATGTAAAAAAAATTTCAGTCTGATAGCAGTTGGTTTGAAAAATTCAATTTGTATGAAGAATTTTCTAAGTCTCTCGAGCTTAGGTGGATTTCGTATATATATGAGACTATATGAAATATGTATTTTTGATTTTTTTTTCAGTTTCTTGTGCTCCGATTTGCACGAAATCGGTGTCAAACGATCGGGCTTCGCGATGCCTACGAAACTGTGAAGAATTGAGAACTGAGGGGGAGGGGGGTGAGTATAAAAATTTAGAAAAATTGAATTTTTCAGTGATTTTCGCGTGTAAAAGGCGCGAAAATATGTCAAAAAATTTGGAAAAAATTTGGATAGGTACGGCGCGGGAGGACCTACGCAACGATACCAATAACTCCTCAATCGAAGTGAGGTAAGTCAGTTTAAAAAATTTTCAAAGTATTATAAGCCAAAATTTTTCAGACTGAATTTTCAGTTGTCCAAATTTGTGTAAATAGATTTAGTTTAATATATATAATGTCAATTTAGTCGAATTTATTATGTAAAAAAAGTTTCAGCCTGATATAAGATGTTTTGAAAAATTCAATTTGTATGAAGAATATTCTAAGTCTCTCGAGCTTAGGTGGATTTCGTATTTATATGAGACTATATGAAATTGATATTTTCAAATTTTTTCAGTTTCTCGTGCTCCGATTTGCACGAAATCGGTGTCAAACGATCGGGCTTCGCGATGCCTACGAAACTGTGAGAAATTGAAGACTGAGGGGGAGGGGGGGTGAGTATAAAAATTTAGAAAAATTGAATTTTTCAGTGATTTTCGCGTGTAAAAGGCGCGAAAATATGTCAAAAAATTTTGAAAAAATTTGGATAGGTACGGCGCGGAGGGACCTACGCAACGATACCAATAACTCCTCAATCGAAGTGAGGTAAGTCAGTTCAAAAAATTTTTAAAATGTTGCAAGTCAAAATTTTTCAGACTGAATTTTCAGGTGTCTAAATTTGTGTAAATAGATTTAGTATATTATATATAATGTCAAATAGGTCAGATTTATTATGTAAAACAAGTTTCAGCCTGATGTAAGATGTTTTGAAAAATTCAATTTGTATGAATATTTTTCTAAGTCTCTCGACCTTAGGTGGATTTCGTATATCTATGAGACTATATGAAATTGATATTTTCATATTTTTTCAGTTTCTCGTGCTCCGATTTGCACGAAATCGGTGTCAATCGATCGGGCTTCGCGATGCCTACGAAACTGTGGAGAACTGAAAACTGAGGGGGAGGGGGGTGAGTATAAAAATTTAGAAAAATTGAATTTTTCAGTGATTTTCGCGTGTAAAAGGCGCGAAAATATGTCAAAAAATTTGGAAAAAATTTTGATAGGTACGGCGCGGGAGGACCTACGCAACGATACCAATAACTCCTCAATCGAAGTGAGGTAAGTCAGTTCAAAAATTTTTAAAATGTTGTAAGTCAAAATTTTTCAGACTGAATTTTCAGGTGTCTAAATTTGTGTAAATATATTTAGTTTATTATATATAATGTCAAATAGGTCAGATTTATTATGTAAAACAAGTTTCAGCCTGATGTAAGATGTTTTGAAAAATTCAATTTGTATGAATGGGTTAGGTTAGGTTAGGTTAGGTTAGGTTAGGTTAGGTTAGGTTAGGTTAGGTTAGGTTAGGTTAGGTTAGGTTAGGTTAGGTTAGGTTAGGTTAGGTTAGGTTAGGTTAGGTTAGGTTAGGTTAGGTTAGGTTAGGTTAGGTTAGGTTAGGTTAGGTTAGGTTAGGTTAGGTTAGGTTAGGTTAGGTTAGGTTAGGTTAGGTTAGGTTAGGTTAGGTTAGGTTAGGTTAGGTTAGGTTAGGTTAGGTTAGGTTAGGTTAGGTTAGGTTAGGTTAGGTTAGGTTAGGTTAGGTTAGGTTAGGTTAGGTTAGGTTAGGTTAGGTTAGGTTAGGTTAGGTTAGGTTAGGTTAGGTTAGGTTAGGTTAGGTTAGGTTAGGTTAGGTTAGGTTAGGTTAGGTTAGGTTAGGTTAGGTTAGGTTAGGTTAGGTTAGGTTAGGTTAGGTTAGGTTAGGTTAGGTAGGTTAGGTTAGGTTAGGTTAGGTTAGGTTAGGTTAGGTTAGGTTAGGTTAGGTTAGGTTAGGTTAGGTTAGGTTAGGTTAGGTTAGGTTAGGTTAGGTTAGGTTAGGTTAGGTTAGGTTAGGTTAGGTTAGGTTAGGTTAGGTTAGGTTAGGTTAGGTTAGGTTAGGTTAGGTTAGGTTAGGTTAGGTTAGGTTAGGTTAGGTTAGGTTAGGTTAGGTTAGGTTAGGTTAGGTTAGGTTAGGTTAGGTTAGGTTAGGTTAGGTTAGGTTAGGTTAGGTTAGGTTAGGTTAGGTTAGGTTAGGTTAGGTTAGGTTAGGTTAGGTTAGGTTAGGTTAGGTTAGGTTAGGTTAGGTTAGGTTAGGTTAGGTTAGGTTAGGTTAGGTTAGGTTAGGTTAGGTTAGGTTAGGTTAGGTTAGGTTAGGTTAGGTTAGGTTAGGTTAGGTTAGGTTAGGTTAGGTTAGGTTAGGTTAGGTTAGGTTAGGTTAGGTTAGGTTAGGTTAGGTTAGGTTAGGTTAGGTTAGGTTAGGTTAGGTTAGGTTAGGTTAGGTTAGGTTAGGTTAGGTTAGGTTAGGTTAGGTTAGGTTAGGTTAGGTTAGGTTAGGTTAGGTTAGGTTAGGTTAGGTTAGGTTAGGTTAGGTTAGGTTAGGTTAGGTTAGGTTAGGTTAGGTTAGGTTAGGTTAGGTTAGGTTAGGTTAGGTTAGGTTAGGTTAGGTTAGGTTAGGTTAGGTTAGGTTAGGTTAGGTTAGGTTAGGTTAGGTTAGGTTAGGTTAGGTTAGGTTAGGTTAGGTTAGGTTAGGTTAGGTTAGGTTAGGTTAGGTTAGGTTAGGTTAGGTTAGGTTAGGTTAGGTTAGGTTAGGTTAGGTTAGGTTAGGTTTTTTTTTTTAGGGGTTGAGGCCCAGTACTTTATTTATTATGACTAATGCCCGTCTACACTTCCAACCGCGGTCCTCGCTAAGGTATACGGGCGGCCGGGGTCAGTTGTGTAAACATGCTTGACAATAATTATTATTTATGACTTATGATAACTATTTTAGCTTTAACATTATTACTTGGCAAATTTTTAATTACAGAGCATGTACGATTTCTTTTCTTAACATTAAGACACATTATTTAAAAGGACACATTTAGTTAACAACTTATTTGTAAGAAACAAGAATTTATACATCTACAGCTAATTTTGCTTATTTAGAACACAATTTTTGTAATAATACTTATAACTACATTTATATAATAGGAACAGAATGTTATTTATAATTGGACAATATTTTAGTAACTTAAATTTTTTACGAAAGGTTTAATAATATTTTAATTATTAATCTTTCTTATTTAAGACACAATCTTAATAATAATACATATAACTTTTTTTTATATTATAACAGAATGTTAGTTATAATTGGACAATATTTTAGTAACTTAATTTTTTTTTTTTTTTTTTACGAAAGGATTAATAATATATTAATTATTAATCTTTCTTATTTAAGACACAATCTTAATAATAATACATATAACTTATATAATATAATAATAATAATACATATAACTTTTTACCCTCAGGTTAATAATATATTAGCAATACTTATATATTAAAACTATATCATAGAACAGAATGTTATTTATAATTAGACAATATTTTAGTAGCTTAAAATTTTACGAATGGTTAAATTATATATTAAGTTTTACATATAGTAGGACACAATTACAGTGATAACACTTATAACCACATTTATATAATAAAAACAAAATGTTTTTTTTTTTTTTTTTTTTTTTTTTAATGTATAATTTAACCAAAAGTACTGTATAAATAGGTCAGCTTATCCTTGACACAAGTATATTAATAAGAACGTTAGATATTCACAATAACTATTACTTATTACGACTCAAATTTAAATAACAATACTTTTAAATAACAATACTTTCCACGATGGAATATTAATTATAAGTTAGACAATGTTTAACAAAAATTTTCGAAAGTTATTATTATAATTTAACAAAAAATACTATATTAATAGGTCGACTTAACTTAAAAAACACATATATTAGAAAATTAAGTATTTACAACTGATTTTACTTATTTAGGACGCAAATTCAAATAACGTACTTATCGTTGCCTTTGTAAAATACAAACAGAATGTTACTTACAATTTAGGCAAATTTTAATAATAATAAAAAATACCGAAAGTTTTTATAGTGTAATTTATCAAAAGGTATTAAGACTATTGAACAAATGTTTATATAACTAATTAATTAAATACTATGGTCAATTTAATATTTTAAATGGTTTGTAATTTGTATATAGGATGATGGGTCGATTAACAGTGGTTACAGTATGATTTGTAATTAAGATATTGTTGATTTTAATGTTGTATTTGACACAGTTGGATCAATCGAAAGTTGTATTTTAGCTTGATAACACTTATATGTAGAGAGGAAAGATTATGCATTTACAGCGAGTTTTACTTATTTGAGAGCGCAATTACAAATATAGATACTTATAATTACATTTATATAATATATCAGACTGTTGAAAAGACTATTGAACAAATGTTTATATAACTAATTAATTAGATACTATGGTCAATTTTATATTTTAGATGGTTTGTAATTTGTATATAGGATGATGGGTCGATTAACAGTGGTTACAGTATGATTTGTAATTAAGATATTGTTGATTTTAATGTTGTATTTGAAACAGTTGAATCAATCGAAAGTTGTATTTTAGCTTGATAACATTTATGTGTAGAGAGGAAAGATTATGCATTTACAGCGAGTTTTACTTATTTGAGGGCGCAATTACAAATATAAATACTTATAATTACATTTATATAATATATCAGACTGTTATTTATAATTTAGACAATATTTAGTATATTAACAAAGTTTAGTGCTGGAATCTAACAAGAGTACTGTGTAAGCAGGTCAACTTACCGTTAAATTAAGTACCGTAATCGATTTTACATTTTAATTGGTTTGTCATATATTGAATGGTGGGACAATTTACAGAGGTGGCAGTGTGATTGGTGTTTAAATTACTATTGGTTTTTGTGTTGTACTTGGAACAATTGAAACAAACGGGAGTTGTATTATTGCTAACGTTGGGACAATCCGCGACTTGGTGGGTTACGTCGGAACAGTGCGAACAAGGCCTACAGTCAGACCCACAGTTTTTACTAATGTGCCCGAACTGTAGACACTTGTAGCATTGAATGAACGGGGAAAAATCCCCCACATAAACTTGCTGATGGTCAGCATTAAGCCTTCCCAGGTTTATTGCCTCCCGCCACACCGCAGGGCTTACAATGAAAACAGCGTTATACAAGTTTTGATTCTTGTTATTATTTCTTCTAAATCTAAGTTTAAAGTCTTCTGGTTTAGTAATTAATTGACTAATCGTAGGATTTTGTTGTGTAACAATAGCTGGCAGCTCCTCAAGGGGGATGTCTTTAGAGACACCCTTAAAAATTATCATGGGAAGAATCTTTTTAGCTGGCTCGGCAGAAATGATTGTGGATTCTTTTAGTTTATTTAGTGTATCCAGGCATTGGGATTCGTTCAGAAATTCAACCCTTACTTTATTATTTGAAATGGCCTTGACGCGGGTAGGGGCATAATTCTTCTCTCTGAAGGAGATGCTTTTCTTAAATTTAGTTATTGTCTTTTCTGTATTATCTGCCATTTCTGTAGGAGATATAATAATGGCGGGCTTGTACTGGGATTTAGGGGACTTATCGACTGTTGGGGTTTTATTTGAAGCGATTTGTGCATAAGTTGGGCTAGTATTTGAATTGATTTCTGTTTTTAATTCCGTTTTAAGTTTATCGATCTCGTCCCTCACAGCGGAAATGATGTCCTCCTTCAGAACAGTGCTGTCAACAACAGCAGGTGTAGTAGCCGGTGGTATATCTAGTGGTGGATCACGGTTAGCTGACTCAAGATGGGATTCTAAGAAGATATCAGCGGCTAAGCTGATTTCCTCTGCGGCTTCTATAATGAATCTTTTGTTGATTGATGTTACGCTTTTATTTTCATTAATTGCTTTAACTATTTGTCTGGCAAGAGTGTCGACAATACTATGCAAAGAGAGGAAATCTGTTACTGTGTTGGCTTGAACCGGTAAAGGTTTCCGTTGAAATTTATCTGATTTGGCTGGTTTAGTTTTTCTTTTAGTTTGGGACACTTCTACATTTTGAAATTCGTTTAAATCTTCTTCTAGTTCTCTATCTGAGGACATCTCTAAAATGAGGGGGGAGTCAAGGATACAGACATTAACGCTACCCACAGTATCGTCAACCGACGTTGACGGTACCGCCTCTGCATCCCTCTCGCCCTCCTGTTGACGGGTCTTCGGGGGCGTTCTTATCATTATTATTTTAATTTTAATATATACTTATAGAAGATAAATATGTAACAGTTTGTATAAACTACGACCAACTTATGCTTACACAATAACTGACAACCTAATAGATACACAGACAATAGAACTAATAAAAATTTTAAAAATAAAAATTTATTTAAAACTGCAATTAAAGTGTATACTGTTTTCTGTAATTTACTTTTTCTAAAAGCGGGACAAAGGGGAAGAAATGTTTGCGAATATAAAAATCAACAATAGTTAACAATTTAGATAACAACGCTAATAATTAAACAATAGAATTTTAAAATTTATTTAAGAAAAGAATTTGAACTGTATACATTTTATGTACAAAAGGTATCATAAAACGTTTCTAAAAACGGAACAAAGAGAAGTAATGTGGGCTAATATAAAAATCCACAATAGCTAACAATTTAACTAACTGCACTAATAAAGCAATAGAAATTTTAAAATTTTAAGAGACAAAGAAAATCGGAACAAAGAAAAGAATTGTATGCGAGTATAAAGATCAACAATAGTTAAAAATTTTACTAGCAGCACTAGTAATAAAACAATAGAAATTTTAAAATATATTTGAAAAACAAACGAAAGCGGAACAAAGAGAAAGAATGTATGCGAAAGTAAAAATCCCCAATAGTTAACAATTTAACTGACAATACTAACAATGAAGCAATAGAAATTTTAACGTTTATTTAAGACAAAATTTAAATTGTATACTTTTTGTGTACAAAAGGTATCATAAAGCGTTTCTGTAGATCGTGGGAAGTTGAGGATGGCGCAATAGCCTATTGTTATTACTACACGTTTAGGATGACGCAACAATCTTATGATGTTACTAAGCTGCGGGGAATGATTTTGATGTAGTTATTATTTTGTTTATTATTGTTTTGTTAATATCTGGATATTTCCTACAATAAAATAGTAAAAATAAGAGTTGGGTAGAGAGGTGTTGTTTTTATTATAGAATATTACACTGCACTTAATTTAATTCGTTTTCGTGAAAACCGCTTTGAAATCCGCTGTTACTTCCTGAGATATTGAATTTAATTTAAATTTTGAATTTTCGGTACAATTTACGTAATTTGAAAGTCAACTTTTTTTATTTTTGAACGAATTTTAGTAGAATTTTTGTAAATAAAACTGTAAGGTACTAAAATAAAACCTACAAAATATAGGCCAGATCTAAAGTGAAGAAAGGAAGATTTCACCCTAGTAACAAAATTTCTATAGAGCGTGGGAAGTTAAGAATGACGCAATAGTTGTATGATATTGCTACAAGTTGAGAATGACGCAACAATCTTATGTTATTACTAAGCTGCAAGGGATAATTTTGATATAAAATATTATTTTGTTGTATTATGTGTTATATATTACCAAACCAATATCTAGATTATTTACAAATAATTAATAAAAAACGGGGGGTTAGGGGGTACGAGGGGGGCGGGGGTTTAAAGTAGGGATTGTTTTTATTATATAATATTATACTGTACTTAATTTAATACGTTTACTTGAAAACCGCTTTAAGATACGTTTATTACTACTTGAGATATCGAATTTAATTAAATTTTTTGAATTTTTTTCACTATACGCAATGCTATGTAAGCTACTCTGAAATTGTCTGTGGAAATGATATTTTTTAAGGTCTAAAAATTTTTTATGATTGATCTCCACGTTTCAAGTGCTAGGGAGCAATTTTGGTAATTTCCAAAAAAGGGGGGGAGATGGGGGGGGTGGTTTTTAGAAAAGTGTACAAGCTAAAATTTAAAGTATTTATGTGAAAACCAGGTTAAAATTGGATTATTACTTGCTAAGAAAATGAATTTAAACGAGTTTTTGAAATTTATCTACATTTCACGTGTTTACAAACTGAAAATGACTTTTTCGTTTATAGTCGGATGTTGCCTAAATTTTGCTAGAATGCTATACTAATAATAAAATATGTTCTGCCAAAAATGGAATTAATTAAACAATTGCAAGTGTATTAAATAACTAAATTAATTTAATGAAAATAAACACCTATATTTGACAAGTACTCTTGTGAGTGACAATGCCAATAACTTGAAAACTACTGAGTGAAAAA
This sequence comes from Eueides isabella, assembly GCA_019049475.1. Taxonomy (NCBI): domain Eukaryota; kingdom Metazoa; phylum Arthropoda; class Insecta; order Lepidoptera; family Nymphalidae; genus Eueides; species Eueides isabella. The sequence goes on from CM032411.1 coordinate 232,733, forward strand.
ATTTGAAATTTTGTATAATTATTCTTTATAAGTTACTCTATTAATACAAACAATAAAAATAATATGTCATCACTGAAGTTTTCCTGAAATTAACTCTTAAAGTTTAAAGTCACAAGTTTTTTAAAATGTTTTTAGTTTTTCTTCTATAACTTCTGAACTATTAATTATATTATAAAATACCTTATATATTTTACAACTGGAAGATCCAAATCGTCGATTGGTGTACGTGTGGACTCTCTCCGACTCTCCGTTTGGAAACGAGCCGATCGCGTGATTTTCAAAAATCGCCAATATCTTCCAAAATATTAATTGAAAAAATCCCAAATTTTGCAGGAATGTAGAGGGTATTGTGTTGCATTAAAATATATTGTAAAAAAGGGGGGTCATCGATCTTAAAATCGAGCCGCACGCGAAAAACAAAATTTTTAGTCGCACTTTTTAACACTTTTGCACAAAACGTCAATTTTTCAGGAAATAACAATCCAATTTTTATTTAAAAACTATTTATATGTATACGAACTATTCAACTTTCACTACGTTCAATATTAAAACAATCGAACAACATTTGCTATTTTTTAGTTATTTAAAACTGAGTTTGCGTCCATTCCACTACTATGTTAGTCAGTTTTTCACAATTTTTCAGCACTTTCACTTAACTGAGTTTCACCCCTTTCCCCGGCCGTCGTGAAGCCGCTCGCGCCCCCCCGCTTCTTTTGCTACCACCCTTTTACACTTTTACTACCTTCACGCCCCGCAGTTATAGTTCTGTTTTGATCTTCCCTTTGTTGTCGTTTGGCGGCGAGCACCTGTTCACCGCGGTTCGGTGTCGGTCCGCCGGTTCGGTTCGGTTCGGTTCGGTTCGTTCGGTTCGGTTCGGTTCGGTTCGGTTCGGTTCGGTTCGGTTCGGTTCGGTTCGGTTCGGTTCGGTTCGGTTCGGTTCGGTTCGGTTCGGTTCGGTTCGGTTCGGTTCGGTTCGGTTCGGTTCGGTTCGGTTCGGTTCGGTTCGGTTCGGTTCGGTTCGGTTCGGTTCGGTTCGGTTCGGTTCGGTTCGGTTCGGTTCGGTTCGGTTCGGTTCGGTTCGGTTCGGTTCGGTTCGGTTCGGTTCGGTTCGGTTCGGTTCGGTTCGGTTCGGTTCGGTTCGGTTCGGTTCGGTTCGGTTCGGTTCGGTTCGGTTCGGTTCGGTTCGGTTCGGTTCGGTTCGGTTCGGTTCGGTTCGGTTCGGTTCGGTTCGGTTCGGTTCGGTTCGGTTCGGTTCGGTTCGGTTCGGTTCGGTTCGGTTCGGTTCGGTTCGGTTCGGTTCGGTTCGGTTCGGTTCGGTTCGGTTCGGTTCGGTTCGGTTCGGTTCGGTTCGGTTCGGTTCGGTTCGGTTCGGTTCGGTTCGGTTCGGTTCGGTTCGGTTCGGTTCGGTTCGGTTCGGTTCGGTTCGGTTCGGTTCGGTTCGGTTCGGTTCGGTTCGGTTCGGTTCGGTTCGGTTCGGTTCGGTTCGGTTCGGTTCGGTTCGGTTCGGTTCGGTTCGGTTCGGTTCGGTTCGGTTCGGTTCGGTTCGGTTCGGTTCGGTTCGGTTCGGTTCGGTTCGGTTCGGTTCGGTTCGGTTCGGTTCGGTTCGGTTCGGTTCGGTTCGGTTCGGTTCGGTTCGGTTCGGTTCGGTTCGGTTCGGTTCGGTTCGGTTCGGTTCGGTTCGGTTCGGTTCGGTTCGGTCGGTTCGGTTCGGTTCGGTTCGGTTCGGTTCGGTTCGGTTCGGTTCGGTTCGGTTCGGTTCGGTTCGGTTCGGTTCGGTTCGGTTCGGTTCGGTTCGGTTCGGTTCGGTTCGGTTCGGTTCGGTTCGGTTCGGTTCGGTTCGGTTCGGTTCGGTTCGGTTCGGTTCGGTTCGGTTCGGTTCGGTTCGGTTCGGTTCGGTTCGGTTCGGTTCGGTTCGGTTCGGTTCGGTTCGGTTCGGTTCGGTTCGGTTCGGTTCGGTTCGGTTCGGTTCGGTTCGGTTCGGTTCGGTTCGGTTCGGTTCGGTTCGGTTCGGTTCGGTTCGGTTCGGTTCGGTTCGGTTCGGTTCGGTTCGGTTCGGTTCGGTTCGGTTCGGTTCGGTTCGGTTCGGTTCGGTTCGGTTCGGTTCGGTTCGGTTCGGTTCGGTTCGGTTCGGTTCGGTTCGGTTCGGTTCGGTTCGGTTCGGTTCGGTTCGGTTCGGTTCGGTTCGGTTCGGTTCGGTTCGGTTCGGTTCGGTTCGGTTCGGTTCGGTTCGGTTCGGTTCGGTTCGGTTCGGTTCGGTTCGGTTCGGTTCGGTTCGGTTCGGTTCGGTTCGGTTCGGTTCGGTTCGGTTCGGTTCGGTTCGGTTCGGTTCGGTTCGGTTCGGTTCGGTTCGGTTCGGTTCGGTTCGGTTCGGTTCGGTTCGGTTCGGTTCGGTTCGGTTCGGTTCGGTTCGGTTCGGTTCGGTTCGGTTCGGTTCGGTTCGGTTCGGTTCGGTTCGGTTCGGTTCGGTTCGGTTCGGTTCGGTTCGGTTCGGTTCGGTTCGGTTCGGTTCGGTTCGGTTCGGTTCGGTTCGGTTCGGTTCGGTTCGGTTCGGTTCGGTTCGGTTCGGTTCGGTTCGGTTCGGTTCGGTTCGGTTCGGTTCGGTTCGGTTCGGTTCGGTTCGGTTCGGTTCGGTTCGGTTCGGTTCGGTTCGGTTCGGTTCGGTTCGGTTCGGTTCGGTTCGGTTCGGTTCGGTTCGGTTCGGTTCGGTTCGGTTCGGTTCGGTTCGGTTCGGTTCGGTTCGGTTCGGTTCGGTTCGGTTCGGTTCGGTTCGGTTCGGTTCGGTTCGGTTCGGTTCGGTTCGGTTCGGTTCGGTTCGGTTCGGTTCGGTTCGGTTCGGTTCGGTTCGGTTCGGTTCGGTTCGGTTCGGTTCGGTTCGGTTCGGTTCGGTTCGGTTCGGTTCGGTTCGGTTCGGTTCGGTTCGGTTCGGTTCGGTTCGGTTCGGTTCGGTTCGGTTCGGTTCGGTTCGGTTCGGTTCGGTTCGGTTCGGTTCGGTTCGGTTCGGTTCGGTTCGGTTCGGTTCGGTTCGGTTCGGTTCGGTTCGGTTCGGTTCGGTTCGGTTCGGTTCGGTTCGGTTCGGTTCGGTTCGGTTCGGTTCGGTTCGGTTCGGTTCGGTTCGGTTCGGTTCGGTTCGGTTCGGTTCGGTTCGGTTCGGTTCGGTTCGGTTCGGTTCGGTTCGGTTCGGTTCGGTTCGGTTCGGTTCGGTTCGGTTCGGTTCGGTTCGGTTCGGTTCGGTTCGGTTCGGTTCGGTTCGGTTCGGTTCGGTTCGGTTCGGTTCGGTTCGGTTCGGTTCGGTTCGGTTCGGTTCGGTTCGGTTCGGTTCGGTTCGGTTCGGTTCGGTTCGGTTCGGTTCGGTTCGGTTCGGTTCGGTTCGGTTCGGTTCGGTTCGGTTCGGTTCGGTTCGGTTCGGTTCGGTTCGGTTCGGTTCGGTTCGGTTCGGTTCGGTTCGGTTCGGTTCGGTTCGGTTCGGTTCGGTTCGGTTCGGTTCGGTTCGGTTCGGTTCGGTTCGGTTCGGTTCGGTTCGGTTCGGTTCGGTTCGGTTCGGTTCGGTTCGGTTCGGTTCGGTTCGGTTCGGTTCGGTTCGGTTCGGTTCGGTTCGGTTCGGTTCGGTTCGGTTCGGTTCGGTTCGGTTCGGTTCGGTTCGGTTCGGTTCGGTTCGGTTCGGTTCGGTTCGGTTCGGTTCGGTTCGGTTCGGTTCGGTTCGGTTCGGTTCGGTTCGGTTCGGTTCGGTTCGGTTCGGTTCGGTTCGGTTCGGTTCGGTTCGGTTCGGTTCGGTTCGGTTCGGTTCGGTTCGGTTCGGTTCGGTTCGGTTCGGTTCGGTTCGGTTCGGTTCGGTTCGGTTCGGTTCGGTTCGGTTCGGTTCGGTTCGGTTCGGTTCGGTTCGGTTCGGTTCGGTTCGGTTCGGTTCGGTTCGGTTCGGTTCGGTTCGGTTCGGTTCGGTTCGGTTCGGTTCGGTTCGGTTCGGTTCGGTTCGGTTCGGTTCGGTTCGGTTCGGTTCGGTTCGGTTCGGTTCGGTTCGGTTCGGTTCGGTTCGGTTCGGTTCGGTTCGGTTCGGTTCGGTTCGGTTCGGTTCGGTTCGGTTCGGTTCGGTTCGGTTCGGTTCGGTTCGGTTCGGTTCGGTTCGGTTCGGTTCGGTTCGGTTCGGTTCGGTTCGGTTCGGTTCGGTTCGGTTCGGTTCGGTTCGGTTCGGTTCGGTTCGGTTCGGTTCGGTTCGGTTCGGTTCGGTTCGGTTCGGTTCGGTTCGGTTCGGTTCGGTTCGGTTCGGTTCGGTTCGGTTCGGTTCGGTTCGGTTCGGTTCGGTTCGGTTCGGTTCGGTTCGGTTCGGTTCGGTTCGGTTCGGTTCGGTTCGGTTCGGTTCGGTTCGGTTCGGTTCGGTTCGGTTCGGTTCGGTTCGGTTCGGTTCGGTTCGGTTCGGTTCGGTTCGGTTCGGTTCGGTTCGGTTCGGTTCGGTTCGGTTCGGTTCGGTTCGGTTCGGTTCGGTTCGGTTCGGTTCGGTTCGGTTCGGTTCGGTTCGGTTCGGTTCGGTTCGGTTCGGTTCGGTTCGGTTCGGTTCGGTTCGGTTCGGTTCGGTTCGGTTCGGTTCGGTTCGGTTCGGTTCGGTTCGGTTCGGTTCGGTTCGGTTCGGTTCGGTTCGGTTCGGTTCGGTTCGGTTCGGTTCGGTTCGGTTCGGTTCGGTTCGGTTCGGTTCGGTTCGGTTCGGTTCGGTTCGGTTCGGTTCGGTTCGGTTCGGTTCGGTTCGGTTCGGTTCGGTTCGGTTCGGTTCGGTTCGGTTCGGTTCGGTTCGGTTCGGTTCGGTTCGGTTCGGTTCGGTTCGGTTCGGTTCGGTTCGGTTCGGTTCGGTTCGGTTCGGTTCGGTTCGGTTCGGTTCGGTTCGGTTCGGTTCGGTTCGGTTCGGTTCGGTTCGGTTCGGTTCGGTTCGGTTCGGTTCGGTTCGGTTCGGTTCGGTTCGGTTCGGTTCGGTTCGGTTCGGTTCGGTTCGGTTCGGTTCGGTTCGGTTCGGTTCGGTTCGGTTCGGTTCGGTTCGGTTCGGTTCGGTTCGGTTCGGTTCGGTTCGGTTCGGTTCGGTTCGGTTCGGTTCGGTTCGGTTCGGTTCGGTTCGGTTCGGTTCGGTTCGGTTCGGTTCGGTTCGGTTCGGTTCGGTTCGGTTCGGTTCGGTTCGGTTCGGTTCGGTTCGGTTCGGTTCGGTTCGGTTCGGTTCGGTTCGGTTCGGTTCGGTTCGGTTCGGTTCGGTTCGGTTCGGTTCGGTTCGGTTCGGTTCGGTTCGGTTCGGTTCGGTTCGGTTCGGTTCGGTTCGGTTCGGTTCGGTTCGGTTCGGTTCGGTTCGGTTCGGTTCGGTTCGGTTCGGTTCGGTTCGGTTCGGTTCGGTTCGGTTCGGTTCGGTTCGGTTCGGTTCGGTTCGGTTCGGTTCGGTTCGGTTCGGTTCGGTTCGGTTCGGTTCGGTTCGGTTCGGTTCGGTTCGGTTCGGTTCGGTTCGGTTCGGTTCGGTTCGGTTCGGTTCGGTTCGGTTCGGTTCGGTTCGGTTCGGTTCGGTTCGGTTCGGTTCGGTTCGGTTCGGTTCGGTTCGGTTCGGTTCGGTTCGGTTCGGTTCGGTTCGGTTCGGTTCGGTTCGGTTCGGTTCGGTTCGGTTCGGTTCGGTTCGGTTCGGTTCGGTTCGGTTCGGTTCGGTTCGGTTCGGTTCGGTTCGGTTCGGTTCGGTTCGGTTCGGTTCGGTTCGGTTCGGTTCGGTTCGGTTCGGTTCGGTTCGGTTCGGTTCGGTTCGGTTCGGTTCGGTTCGGTTCGGTTCGGTTCGGTTCGGTTCGGTTCGGTTCGGTTCGGTTCGGTTCGGTTCGGTTCGGTTCGGTTCGGTTCGGTTCGGTTCGGTTCGGTTCGGTTCGGTTCGGTTCGGTTCGGTTCGGTTCGGTTCGGTTCGGTTCGGTTCGGTTCGGTTCGGTTCGGTTCGGTTCGGTTCGGTTCGGTTCGGTTCGGTTCGGTTCGGTTCGGTTCGGTTCGGTTCGGTTCGGTTCGGTTCGGTTCGGTTCGGTTCGGTTCGGTTCGGTTCGGTTCGGTTCGGTTCGGTTCGGTTCGGTTCGGTTCGGTTCGGTTCGGTTCGGTTCGGTTCGGTTCGGTTCGGTTCGGTTCGGTTCGGTTCGGTTCGGTTCGGTTCGGTTCGGTTCGGTTCGGTTCGGTTCGGTTCGGTTCGGTTCGGTTCGGTTCGGTTCGGTTCGGTTCGGTTCGGTTCGGTTCGGTTCGGTTCGGTTCGGTTCGGTTCGGTTCGGTTCGGTTCGGTTCGGTTCGGTTCGGTTCGGTTCGGTTCGGTTCGGTTCGGTTCGGTTCGGTTCGGTTCGGTTCGGTTCGGTTCGGTTCGGTTCGGTTCGGTTCGGTTCGGTTCGGTTCGGTTCGGTTCGGTTCGGTTCGGTTCGGTTCGGTTCGGTTCGGTTCGGTTCGGTTCGGTTCGGTTCGGTTCGGTTCGGTTCGGTTCGGTTCGGTTCGGTTCGGTTCGGTTCGGTTCGGTTCGGTTCGGTCGGTTCGGTTCGGTTCGGTTCGGTTCGGTTCGGTTCGGTTCGGTTCGGTTCGGTTCGGTTCGGTTCGGTTCGGTTCGGTTCGGTTCGGTTCGGTTCGGTTCGGTTCGGTTCGGTTCGGTTCGGTTCGGTTCGGTTCGGTTCGGTTCGGTTCGGTTCGGTTCGGTTCGGTTCGGTTCGGTTCGGTTCGGTTCGGTTCGGTTCGGTTCGGTTCGGTTCGGTTCGGTTCGGTTCGGTTCGGTTCGGTTCGGTTCGGTTCGGTTCGGTTCGGTTCGGTTCGGTTCGGTTCGGTTCGGTTCGGTTCGGTTCGGTTCGGTTCGGTTCGGTTCGGTTCGGTTCGGTTCGGTTCGGTTCGGTTCGGTTCGGTTCGGTTCGGTTCGGTTCGGTTCGGTTCGGTTCGGTTCGGTTCGGTTCGGTTCGGTTCGGTTCGGTTCGGTTCGGTTCGGTTCGGTTCGGTTCGGTTCGGTTCGGTTCGGTTCGGTTCGGTTCGGTTCGGTTCGGTTCGGTTCGGTTCGGTTCGGTTCGGTTCGGTTCGGTTCGGTTCGGTTCGGTTCGGTTCGGTTCGGTTCGGTTCGGTTCGGTTCGGTTCGGTTCGGTTCGGTTCGGTTCGGTTCGGTTCGGTTCGGTTCGGTTCGGTTCGGTTCGGTTCGGTTCGGTTCGGTTCGGTTCGGTTCGGTTCGGTTCGGTTCGGTTCGGTTCGGTTCGGTTCGGTTCGGTTCGGTTCGGTTCGGTTCGGTTCGGTTCGGTTCGGTTCGGTTCGGTTCGGTTCGGTTCGGTTCGGTTCGGTTCGGTTCGGTTCGGTTCGGTTCGGTTCGGTTCGGTTCGGTTCGGTTCGGTTCGGTTCGGTTCGGTTCGGTTCGGTTCGGTTCGGTTCGGTTCGGTTCGGTTCGGTTCGGTTCGGTTCGGTTCGGTTCGGTTCGGTTCGGTTCGGTTCGGTTCGGTTCGGTTCGGTTCGGTTCGGTTCGGTTCGGTTCGGTTCGGTTCGGTTCGGTTCGGTTCGGTTCGGTTCGGTTCGGTTCGGTTCGGTTCGGTTCGGTTCGGTTCGGTTCGGTTCGGTTCGGTTCGGTTCGGTTCGGTTCGGTTCGGTTCGGTTCGGTTCGGTTCGGTTCGGTTCGGTTCGGTTCGGTTCGGTTCGGTTCGGTTCGGTTCGGTTCGGTTCGGTTCGGTTCGGTTCGGTTCGGTTCGGTTCGGTTCGGTTCGGTTCGGTTCGGTTCGGTTCGGTTCGGTTCGGTTCGGTTCGGTTCGGTTCGGTTCGGTTCGGTTCGGTTCGGTTCGGTTCGGTTCGGTTCGGTTCGGTTCGGTTCGGTTCGGTTCGGTTCGGTTCGGTTCGGTTCGGTTCGGTTCGGTTCGGTTCGGTTCGGTTCGGTTCGGTTCGGTTCGGTTCGGTTCGGTTCGGTTCGGTTCGGTTCGGTTCGGTTCGGTTCGGTTCGGTTCGGTTCGGTTCGGTTCGGTTCGGTTCGGTTCGGTTCGGTTCGGTTCGGTTCGGTTCGGTTCGGTTCGGTTCGGTTCGGTTCGGTTCGGTTCGGTTCGGTTCGGTTCGGTTCGGTTCGGTTCGGTTCGGTTCGGTTCGGTTCGGTTCGGTTCGGTTCGGTTCGGTTCGGTTCGGTTCGGTTCGGTTCGGTTCGGTTCGGTTCGGTTCGGTTCGGTTCGGTTCGGTTCGGTTCGGTTCGGTTCGGTTCGGTTCGGTTCGGTTCGGTTCGGTTCGGTTCGGTTCGGTTCGGTTCGGTTCGGTTCGGTTCGGTTCGGTTCGGTTCGGTTCGGTTCGGTTCGGTTCGGTTCGGTTCGGTTCGGTTCGGTTCGGTTCGGTTCGGTTCGGTTCGGTTCGGTTCGGTTCGGTTCGGTTCGGTTCGGTTCGGTTCGGTTCGGTTCGGTTCGGTTCGGTTCGGTTCGGTTCGGTTCGGTTCGGTTCGGTTCGGTTCGGTTCGGTTCGGTTCGGTTCGGTTCGGTTCGGTTCGGTTCGGTTCGGTTCGGTTCGGTTCGGTTCGGTTCGGTTCGGTTCGGTTCGGTTCGGTTCGGTTCGGTTCGGTTCGGTTCGGTTCGGTTCGGTTCGGTTCGGTTCGGTTCGGTTCGGTTCGGTTCGGTTCGGTTCGGTTCGGTTCGGTTCGGTTCGGTTCGGTTCGGTTCGGTTCGGTTCGGTTCGGTTCGGTTCGGTTCGGTTCGGTTCGGTTCGGTTCGGTTCGGTTCGGTTCGGTTCGGTTCGGTTCGGTTCGGTTCGGTTCGGTTCGGTTCGGTTCGGTTCGGTTCGGTTCGGTTCGGTTCGGTTCGGTTCGGTTCGGTTCGGTTCGGTTCGGTTCGGTTCGGTTCGGTTCGGTTCGGTTCGGTTCGGTTCGGTTCGGTTCGGTTCGGTTCGGTTCGGTTCGGTTCGGTTCGGTTCGGTTCGGTTCGGTTCGGTTCGGTTCGGTTCGGTTCGGTTCGGTTCGGTTCGGTTCGGTTCGGTTCGGTTCGGTTCGGTTCGGTTCGGTTCGGTTCGGTTCGGTTCGGTTCGGTTCGGTTCGGTTCGGTTCGGTTCGGTTCGGTTCGGTTCGGTTCGGTTCGGTTCGGTTCGGTTCGGTTCGGTTCGGTTCGGTTCGGTTCGGTTCGGTTCGGTTCGGTTCGGTTCGGTTCGGTTCGGTTCGGTTCGGTTCGGTTCGGTTCGGTTCGGTTCGGTTCGGTTCGGTTCGGTTCGGTTCGGTTCGGTTCGGTTCGGTTCGGTTCGGTTCGGTTCGGTTCGGTTCGGTTCGGTTCGGTTCGGTTCGGTTCGGTTCGGTTCGGTTCGGTTCGGTTCGGTTCGGTTCGGTTCGGTTCGGTTCGGTTCGGTTCGGTTCGGTTCGGTTCGGTTCGGTTCGGTTCGGTTCGGTTCGGTTCGGTTCGGTTCGGTTCGGTTCGGTTCGGTTCGGTTCGGTTCGGTTCGGTTCGGTTCGGTTCGGTTCGGTTCGGTTCGGTTCGGTTCGGTTCGGTTCGGTTCGGTTCGGTTCGGTTCGGTTCGGTTCGGTTCGGTTCGGTTCGGTTCGGTTCGGTTCGGTTCGGTTCGGTTCGGTTCGGTTCGGTTCGGTTCGGTTCGGTTCGGTTCGGTTCGGTTCGGTTCGGTTCGGTTCGGTTCGGTTCGGTTCGGTTCGGTTCGGTTCGGTTCGGTTCGGTTCGGTTCGGTTCGGTTCGGTTCGGTTCGGTTCGGTTCGGTTCGGTTCGGTTCGGTTCGGTTCGGTTCGGTTCGGTTCGGTTCGGTTCGGTTCGGTTCGGTTCGGTTCGGTTCGGTTCGGTTCGGTTCGGTTCGGTTCGGTTCGGTTCGGTTCGGTTCGGTTCGGTTCGGTTCGGTTCGGTTCGGTTCGGTTCGGTTCGGTTCGGTTCGGTTCGGTTCGGTTCGGTTCGGTTCGGTTCGGTTCGGTTCGGTTCGGTTCGGTTCGGTTCGGTTCGGTTCGGTTCGGTTCGGTTCGGTTCGGTTCGGTTCGGTTCGGTTCGGTTCGGTTCGGTTCGGTTCGGTTCGGTTCGGTTCGGTTCGGTTCGGTTCGGTTCGGTTCGGTTCGGTTCGGTTCGGTTCGGTTCGGTTCGGTTCGGTTCGGTTCGGTTCGGTTCGGTTCGGTTCGGTTCGGTTCGGTTCGGTTCGGTTCGGTTCGGTTCGGTTCGGTTCGGTTCGGTTCGGTTCGGTTCGGTTCGGTTCGGTTCGGTTCGGTTCGGTTCGGTTCGGTTCGGTTCGGTTCGGTTCGGTTCGGTTCGGTTCGGTTCGGTTCGGTTCGGTTCGGTTCGGTTCGGTTCGGTTCGGTTCGGTTCGGTTCGGTTCGGTTCGGTTCGGTTCGGTTCGGTTCGGTTCGGTTCGGTTCGGTTCGGTTCGGTTCGGTTCGGTTCGGTTCGGTTCGGTTCGGTTCGGTTCGGTTCGGTTCGGTTCGGTTCGGTTCGGTTCGGTTCGGTTCGGTTCGGTTCGGTTCGGTTCGGTTCGGTTCGGTTCGGTTCGGTTCGGTTCGGTTCGGTTCGGTTCGGTTCGGTTCGGTTCGGTTCGGTTCGGTTCGGTTCGGTTCGGTTCGGTTCGGTTCGGTTCGGTTCGGTTCGGTTCGGTTCGGTTCGGTTCGGTTCGGTTCGGTTCGGTTCGGTTCGGTTCGGTTCGGTTCGGTTCGGTTCGGTTCGGTTCGGTTCGGTTCGGTTCGGTTCGGTTCGGTTCGGTTCGGTTCGGTTCGGTTCGGTTCGGTTCGGTTCGGTTCGGTTCGGTTCGGTTCGGTTCGGTTCGGTTCGGTTCGGTTCGGTTCGGTTCGGTTCGGTTCGGTTCGGTTCGGTTCGGTTCGGTTCGGTTCGGTTCGGTTCGGTTCGGTTCGGTTCGGTTCGGTTCGGTTCGGTTCGGTTCGGTTCGGTTCGGTTCGGTTCGGTTCGGTTCGGTTCGGTTCGGTTCGGTTCGGTTCGGTTCGGTTCGGTTCGGTTCGGTTCGGTTCGGTTCGGTTCGGTTCGGTTCGGTTCGGTTCGGTTCGGTTCGGTTCGGTTCGGTTCGGTTCGGTTCGGTTCGGTTCGGTTCGGTTCGGTTCGGTTCGGTTCGGTTCGGTTCGGTTCGGTTCGGTTCGGTTCGGTTCGGTTCGGTTCGGTTCGGTTCGGTTCGGTTCGGTTCGGTTCGGTTCGGTTCGGTTCGGTTCGGTTCGGTTCGGTTCGGTTCGGTTCGGTTCGGTTCGGTTCGGTTCGGTTCGGTTCGGTTCGGTTCGGTTCGGTTCGGTTCGGTTCGGTTCGGTTCGGTTCGGTTCGGTTCGGTTCGGTTCGGTTCGGTTCGGTTCGGTTCGGTTCGGTTCGGTTCGGTTCGGTTCGGTTCGGTTCGGTTCGGTTCGGTTCGGTTCGGTTCGGTTCGGTTCGGTTCGGTTCGGTTCGGTTCGGTTCGGTTCGGTTCGGTTCGGTTCGGTTCGGTTCGGTTCGGTTCGGTTCGGTTCGGTTCGGTTCGGTTCGGTTCGGTTCGGTTCGGTTCGGTTCGGTTCGGTTCGGTTCGGTTCGGTTCGGTTCGGTTCGGTTCGGTTCGGTTCGGTTCGGTTCGGTTCGGTTCGGTTCGGTTCGGTTCGGTTCGGTTCGGTTCGGTTCGGTTCGGTTCGGTTCGGTTCGGTTCGGTTCGGTTCGGTTCGGTTCGGTTCGGTTCGGTTCGGTTCGGTTCGGTTCGGTTCGGTTCGGTTCGGTTCGGTTCGGTTCGGTTCGGTTCGGTTCGGTTCGGTTCGGTTCGGTTCGGTTCGGTTCGGTTCGGTTCGGTTCGGTTCGGTTCGGTTCGGTTCGGTTCGGTTCGGTTCGGTTCGGTTCGGTTCGGTTCGGTTCGGTTCGGTTCGGTTCGGTTCGGTTCGGTTCGGTTCGGTTCGGTTCGGTTCGGTTCGGTTCGGTTCGGTTCGGTTCGGTTCGGTTCGGTTCGGTTCGGTTCGGTTCGGTTCGGTTCGGTTCGGTTCGGTTCGGTTCGGTTCGGTTCGGTTCGGTTCGGTTCGGTTCGGTTCGGTTCGGTTCGGTTCGGTTCGGTTCGGTTCGGTTCGGTTCGGTTCGGTTCGGTTCGGTTCGGTTCGGTTCGGTTCGGTTCGGTTCGGTTCGGTTCGGTTCGGTTCGGTTCGGTTCGGTTCGGTTCGGTTCGGTTCGGTTCGGTTCGGTTCGGTTCGGTTCGGTTCGGTTCGGTTCGGTTCGGTTCGGTTCGGTTCGGTTCGGTTCGGTTCGGTTCGGTTCGGTTCGGTTCGGTTCGGTTCGGTTCGGTTCGGTTCGGTTCGGTTCGGTTCGGTTCGGTTCGGTTCGGTTCGGTTCGGTTCGGTTCGGTTCGGTTCGGTTCGGTTCGGTTCGGTTCGGTTCGGTTCGGTTCGGTTCGGTTCGGTTCGGTTCGGTTCGGTTCGGTTCGGTTCGGTTCGGTTCGGTTCGGTTCGGTTCGGTTCGGTTCGGTTCGGTTCGGTTCGGTTCGGTTCGGTTCGGTTCGGTTCGGTTCGGTTCGGTTCGGTTCGGTTCGGTTCGGTTCGGTTCGGTTCGGTTCGGTTCGGTTCGGTTCGGTTCGGTTCGGTTCGGTTCGGTTCGGTTCGGTTCGGTTCGGTTCGGTTCGGTTCGGTTCGGTTCGGTTCGGTTCGGTTCGGTTCGGTTCGGTTCGGTTCGGTTCGGTTCGGTTCGGTTCGGTTCGGTTCGGTTCGGTTCGGTTCGGTTCGGTTCGGTTCGGTTCGGTTCGGTTCGGTTCGGTTCGGTTCGGTTCGGTTCGGTTCGGTTCGGTTCGGTTCGGTTCGGTTCGGTTCGGTTCGGTTCGGTTCGGTTCGGTTCGGTTCGGTTCGGTTCGGTTCGGTTCGGTTCGGTTCGGTTCGGTTCGGTTCGGTTCGGTTCGGTTCGGTTCGGTTCGGTTCGGTTCGGTTCGGTTCGGTTCGGTTCGGTTCGGTTCGGTTCGGTTCGGTTCGGTTCGGTTCGGTTCGGTTCGGTTCGGTTCGGTTCGGTTCGGTTCGGTTCGGTTCGGTTCGGTTCGGTTCGGTTCGGTTCGGTTCGGTTCGGTTCGGTTCGGTTCGGTTCGGTTCGGTTCGGTTCGGTTCGGTTCGGTTCGGTTCGGTTCGGTTCGGTTCGGTTCGGTTCGGTTCGGTTCGGTTCGGTTCGGTTCGGTTCGGTTCGGTTCGGTTCGGTTCGGTTCGGTTCGGTTCGGTTCGGTTCGGTTCGGTTCGGTTCGGTTCGGTTCGGTTCGGTTCGGTTCGGTTCGGTTCGGTTCGGTTCGGTTCGGTTCGGTTCGGTTCGGTTCGGTTCGGTTCGGTTCGGTTCGGTTCGGTTCGGTTCGGTTCGGTTCGGTTCGGTTCGGTTCGGTTCGGTTCGGTTCGGTTCGGTTCGGTTCGGTTCGGTTCGGTTCGGTTCGGTTCGGTTCGGTTCGGTTCGGTTCGGTTCGGTTCGGTTCGGTTCGGTTCGGTTCGGTTCGGTTCGGTTCGGTTCGGTTCGGTTCGGTTCGGTTCGGTTCGGTTCGGTTCGGTTCGGTTCGGTTCGGTTCGGTTCGGTTCGGTTCGGTTCGGTTCGGTTCGGTTCGGTTCGGTTCGGTTCGGTTCGGTTCGGTTCGGTTCGGTTCGGTTCGGTTCGGTTCGGTTCGGTTCGGTTCGGTTCGGTTCGGTTCGGTTCGGTTCGGTTCGGTTCGGTTCGGTTCGGTTCGGTTCGGTTCGGTTCGGTTCGGTTCGGTTCGGTTCGGTTCGGTTCGGTTCGGTTCGGTTCGGTTCGGTTCGGTTCGGTTCGGTTCGGTTCGGTTCGGTTCGGTTCGGTTCGGTTCGGTTCGGTTCGGTTCGGTTCGGTTCGGTTCGGTTCGGTTCGGTTCGGTTCGGTTCGGTTCGGTTCGGTTCGGTTCGGTTCGGTTCGGTTCGGTTCGGTTCGGTTCGGTTCGGTTCGGTTCGGTTCGGTTCGGTTCGGTTCGGTTCGGTTCGGTTCGGTTCGGTTCGGTTCGGTTCGGTTCGGTTCGGTTCGGTTCGGTTCGGTTCGGTTCGGTTCGGTTCGGTTCGGTTCGGTTCGGTTCGGTTCGGTTCGGTTCGGTTCGGTTCGGTTCGGTTCGGTTCGGTTCGGTTCGGTTCGGTTCGGTTCGGTTCGGTTCGGTTCGGTTCGGTTCGGTTCGGTTCGGTTCGGTTCGGTTCGGTTCGGTTCGGTTCGGTTCGGTTCGGTTCGGTTCGGTTCGGTTCGGTTCGGTTCGGTTCGGTTCGGTTCGGTTCGGTTCGGTTCGGTTCGGTTCGGTTCGGTTCGGTTCGGTTCGGTTCGGTTCGGTTCGGTTCGGTTCGGTTCGGTTCGGTTCGGTTCGGTTCGGTTCGGTTCGGTTCGGTTCGGTTCGGTTCGGTTCGGTTCGGTTCGGTTCGGTTCGGTTCGGTTCGGTTCGGTTCGGTTCGGTTCGGTTCGGTTCGGTTCGGTTCGGTTCGGTTCGGTTCGGTTCGGTTCGGTTCGGTTCGGTTCGGTTCGGTTCGGTTCGGTTCGGTTCGGTTCGGTTCGGTTCGGTTCGGTTCGGTTCGGTTCGGTTCGGTTCGGTTCGGTTCGGTTCGGTTCGGTTCGGTTCGGTTCGGTTCGGTTCGGTTCGGTTCGGTTCGGTTCGGTTCGGTTCGGTTCGGTTCGGTTCGGTTCGGTTCGGTTCGGTTCGGTTCGGTTCGGTTCGGTTCGGTTCGGTTCGGTTCGGTTCGGTTCGGTTCGGTTCGGTTCGGTTCGGTTCGGTTCGGTTCGGTTCGGTTCGGTTCGGTTCGGTTCGGTTCGGTTCGGTTCGGTTCGGTTCGGTTCGGTTCGGTTCGGTTCGGTTCGGTTCGGTTCGGTTCGGTTCGGTTCGGTTCGGTTCGGTTCGGTTCGGTTCGGTTCGGTTCGGTTCGGTTCGGTTCGGTTCGGTTCGGTTCGGTTCGGTTCGGTTCGGTTCGGTTCGGTTCGGTTCGGTTCGGTTCGGTTCGGTTCGGTTCGGTTCGGTTCGGTTCGGTTCGGTTCGGTTCGGTTCGGTTCGGTTCGGTTCGGTTCGGTTCGGTTCGGTTCGGTTCGGTTCGGTTCGGTTCGGTTCGGTTCGGTTCGGTTCGGTTCGGTTCGGTTCGGTTCGGTTCGGTTCGGTTCGGTTCGGTTCGGTTCGGTTCGGTTCGGTTCGGTTCGGTTCGGTTCGGTTCGGTTCGGTTCGGTTCGGTTCGGTTCGGTTCGGTTCGGTTCGGTTCGGTTCGGTTCGGTTCGGTTCGGTTCGGTTCGGTTCGGTTCGGTTCGGTTCGGTTCGGTTCGGTTCGGTTCGGTTCGGTTCGGTTCGGTTCGGTTCGGTTCGGTTCGGTTCGGTTCGGTTCGGTTCGGTTCGGTTCGGTTCGGTTCGGTTCGGTTCGGTTCGGTTCGGTTCGGTTCGGTTCGGTTCGGTTCGGTTCGGTTCGGTTCGGTTCGGTTCGGTTCGGTTCGGTTCGGTTCGGTTCGGTTCGGTTCGGTTCGGTTCGGTTCGGTTCGGTTCGGTTCGGTTCGGTTCGGTTCGGTTCGGTTCGGTTCGGTTCGGTTCGGTTCGGTTCGGTTCGGTTCGGTTCGGTTCGGTTCGGTTCGGTTCGGTTCGGTTCGGTTCGGTTCGGTTCGGTTCGGTTCGGTTCGGTTCGGTTCGGTTCGGTTCGGTTCGGTTCGGTTCGGTTCGGTTCGGTTCGGTTCGGTTCGGTTCGGTTCGGTTCGGTTCGGTTCGGTTCGGTTCGGTTCGGTTCGGTTCGGTTCGGTTCGGTTCGGTTCGGTTCGGTTCGGTTCGGTTCGGTTCGGTTCGGTTCGGTTCGGTTCGGTTCGGTTCGGTTCGGTTCGGTTCGGTTCGGTTCGGTTCGGTTCGGTTCGGTTCGGTTCGGTTCGGTTCGGTTCGGTTCGGTTCGGTTCGGTTCGGTTCGGTTCGGTTCGGTTCGGTTCGGTTCGGTTCGGTTCGGTTCGGTTCGGTTCGGTTCGGTTCGGTTCGGTTCGGTTCGGTTCGGTTCGGTTCGGTTCGGTTCGGTTCGGTTCGGTTCGGTTCGGTTCGGTTCGGTTCGGTTCGGTTCGGTTCGGTTCGGTTCGGTTCGGTTCGGTTCGGTTCGGTTCGGTTCGGTTCGGTTCGGTTCGGTTCGGTTCGGTTCGGTTCGGTTCGGTTCGGTTCGGTTCGGTTCGGTTCGGTTCGGTTCGGTTCGGTTCGGTTCGGTTCGGTTCGGTTCGGTTCGGTTCGGTTCGGTTCGGTTCGGTTCGGTTCGGTTCGGTTCGGTTCGGTTCGGTTCGGTTCGGTTCGGTTCGGTTCGGTTCGGTTCGGTTCGGTTCGGTTCGGTTCGGTTCGGTTCGGTTCGGTTCGGTTCGGTTCGGTTCGGTTCGGTTCGGTTCGGTTCGGTTCGGTTCGGTTCGGTTCGGTTCGGTTCGGTTCGGTTCGGTTCGGTTCGGTTCGGTTCGGTTCGGTTCGGTTCGGTTCGGTTCGGTTCGGTTCGGTTCGGTTCGGTTCGGTTCGGTTCGGTTCGGTTCGGTTCGGTTCGGTTCGGTTCGGTTCGGTTCGGTTCGGTTCGGTTCGGTTCGGTTCGGTTCGGTTCGGTTCGGTTCGGTTCGGTTCGGTTCGGTTCGGTTCGGTTCGGTTCGGTTCGGTTCGGTTCGGTTCGGTTCGGTTCGGTTCGGTTCGGTTCGGTTCGGTTCGGTTCGGTTCGGTTCGGTTCGGTTCGGTTCGGTTCGGTTCGGTTCGGTTCGGTTCGGTTCGGTTCGGTTCGGTTCGGTTCGGTTCGGTTCGGTTCGGTTCGGTTCGGTTCGGTTCGGTTCGGTTCGGTTCGGTTCGGTTCGGTTCGGTTCGGTTCGGTTCGGTTCGGTTCGGTTCGGTTCGGTTCGGTTCGGTTCGGTTCGGTTCGGTTCGGTTCGGTTCGGTTCGGTTCGGTTCGGTTCGGTTCGGTTCGGTTCGGTTCGGTTCGGTTCGGTTCGGTTCGGTTCGGTTCGGTTCGGTTCGGTTCGGTTCGGTTCGGTTCGGTTCGGTTCGGTTCGGTTCGGTTCGGTTCGGTTCGGTTCGGTTCGGTTCGGTTCGGTTCGGTTCGGTTCGGTTCGGTTCGGTTCGGTTCGGTTCGGTTCGGTTCGGTTCGGTTCGGTTCGGTTCGGTTCGGTTCGGTTCGGTTCGGTTCGGTTCGGTTCGGTTCGGTTCGGTTCGGTTCGGTTCGGTTCGGTTCGGTTCGGTTCGGTTCGGTTCGGTTCGGTTCGGTTCGGTTCGGTTCGGTTCGGTTCGGTTCGGTTCGGTTCGGTTCGGTTCGGTTCGGTTCGGTTCGGTTCGGTTCGGTTCGGTTCGGTTCGGTTCGGTTCGGTTCGGTTCGGTTCGGTTCGGTTCGGTTCGGTTCGGTTCGGTTCGGTTCGGTTCGGTTCGGTTCGGTTCGGTTCGGTTCGGTTCGGTTCGGTTCGGTTCGGTTCGGTTCGGTTCGGTTCGGTTCGGTTCGGTTCGGTTCGGTTCGGTTCGGTTCGGTTCGGTTCGGTTCGGTTCGGTTCGGTTCGGTTCGGTTCGGTTCGGTTCGGTTCGGTTCGGTTCGGTTCGGTTCGGTTCGGTTCGGTTCGGTTCGGTTCGGTTCGGTTCGGTTCGGTTCGGTTCGGTTCGGTTCGGTTCGGTTCGGTTCGGTTCGGTTCGGTTCGGTTCGGTTCGGTTCGGTTCGGTTCGGTTCGGTTCGGTTCGGTTCGGTTCGGTTCGGTTCGGTTCGGTTCGGTTCGGTTCGGTTCGGTTCGGTTCGGTTCGGTTCGGTTCGGTTCGGTTCGGTTCGGTTCGGTTCGGTTCGGTTCGGTTCGGTTCGGTTCGGTTCGGTTCGGTTCGGTTCGGTTCGGTTCGGTTCGGTTCGGTTCGGTTCGGTTCGGTTCGGTTCGGTTCGGTTCGGTTCGGTTCGGTTCGGTTCGGTTCGGTTCGGTTCGGTTCGGTTCGGTTCGGTTCGGTTCGGTTCGGTTCGGTTCGGTTCGGTTCGGTTCGGTTCGGTTCGGTTCGGTTCGGTTCGGTTCGGTTCGGTTCGGTTCGGTTCGGTTCGGTTCGGTTCGGTTCGGTTCGGTTCGGTTCGGTTCGGTTCGGTTCGGTTCGGTTCGGTTCGGTTCGGTTCGGTTCGGTTCGGTTCGGTTCGGTTCGGTTCGGTTCGGTTCGGTTCGGTTCGGTTCGGTTCGGTTCGGTTCGGTTCGGTTCGGTTCGGTTCGGTTCGGTTCGGTTCGGTTCGGTTCGGTTCGGTTCGGTTCGGTTCGGTTCGGTTCGGTTCGGTTCGGTTCGGTTCGGTTCGGTTCGGTTCGGTTCGGTTCGGTTCGGTTCGGTTCGGTTCGGTTCGGTTCGGTTCGGTTCGGTTCGGTTCGGTTCGGTTCGGTTCGGTTCGGTTCGGTTCGGTTCGGTTCGGTTCGGTTCGGTTCGGTTCGGTTCGGTTCGGTTCGGTTCGGTTCGGTTCGGTTCGGTTCGGTTCGGTTCGGTTCGGTTCGGTTCGGTTCGGTTCGGTTCGGTTCGGTTCGGTTCGGTTCGGTTCGGTTCGGTTCGGTTCGGTTCGGTTCGGTTCGGTTCGGTTCGGTTCGGTTCGGTTCGGTTCGGTTCGGTTCGGTTCGGTTCGGTTCGGTTCGGTTCGGTTCGGTTCGGTTCGGTTCGGTTCGGTTCGGTTCGGTTCGGTTCGGTTCGGTTCGGTTCGGTTCGGTTCGGTTCGGTTCGGTTCGGTTCGGTTCGGTTCGGTTCGGTTCGGTTCGGTTCGGTTCGGTTCGGTTCGGTTCGGTTCGGTTCGGTTCGGTTCGGTTCGGTTCGGTTCGGTTCGGTTCGGTTCGGTTCGGTTCGGTTCGGTTCGGTTCGGTTCGGTTCGGTTCGGTTCGGTTCGGTTCGGTTCGGTTCGGTTCGGTTCGGTTCGGTTCGGTTCGGTTCGGTTCGGTTCGGTTCGGTTCGGTTCGGTTCGGTTCGGTTCGGTTCGGTTCGGTTCGGTTCGGTTCGGTTCGGTTCGGTTCGGTTCGGTTCGGTTCGGTTCGGTTCGGTTCGGTTCGGTTCGGTTCGGTTCGGTTCGGTTCGGTTCGGTTCGGTTCGGTTCGGTTCGGTTCGGTTCGGTTCGGTTCGGTTCGGTTCGGTTCGGTTCGGTTCGGTTCGGTTCGGTTCGGTTCGGTTCGGTTCGGTTCGGTTCGGTTCGGTTCGGTTCGGTTCGGTTCGGTTCGGTTCGGTTCGGTTCGGTTCGGTTCGGTTCGGTTCGGTTCGGTTCGGTTCGGTTCGGTTCGGTTCGGTTCGGTTCGGTTCGGTTCGGTTCGGTTCGGTTCGGTTCGGTTCGGTTCGGTTCGGTTCGGTTCGGTTCGGTTCGGTTCGGTTCGGTTCGGTTCGGTTCGGTTCGGTTCGGTTCGGTTCGGTTCGGTTCGGTTCGGTTCGGTTCGGTTCGGTTCGGTTCGGTTCGGTTCGGTTCGGTTCGGTTCGGTTCGGTTCGGTTCGGTTCGGTTCGGTTCGGTTCGGTTCGGTTCGGTTCGGTTCGGTTCGGTTCGGTTCGGTTCGGTTCGGTTCGGTTCGGTTCGGTTCGGTTCGGTTCGGTTCGGTTCGGTTCGGTTCGGTTCGGTTCGGTTCGGTTCGGTTCGGTTCGGTTCGGTTCGGTTCGGTTCGGTTCGGTTCGGTTCGGTTCGGTTCGGTTCGGTTCGGTTCGGTTCGGTTCGGTTCGGTTCGGTTCGGTTCGGTTCGGTTCGGTTCGGTTCGGTTCGGTTCGGTTCGGTTCGGTTCGGTTCGGTTCGGTTCGGTTCGGTTCGGTTCGGTTCGGTTCGGTTCGGTTCGGTTCGGTTCGGTTCGGTTCGGTTCGGTTCGGTTCGGTTCGGTTCGGTTCGGTTCGGTTCGGTTCGGTTCGGTTCGGTTCGGTTCGGTTCGGTTCGGTTCGGTTCGGTTCGGTTCGGTTCGGTTCGGTTCGGTTCGGTTCGGTTCGGTTCGGTTCGGTTCGGTTCGGTTCGGTTCGGTTCGGTTCGGTTCGGTTCGGTTCGGTTCGGTTCGGTTCGGTTCGGTTCGGTTCGGTTCGGTTCGGTTCGGTTCGGTTCGGTTCGGTTCGGTTCGGTTCGGTTCGGTTCGGTTCGGTTCGGTTCGGTTCGGTTCGGTTCGGTTCGGTTCGGTTCGGTTCGGTTCGGTTCGGTTCGGTTCGGTTCGGTTCGGTTCGGTTCGGTTCGGTTCGGTTCGGTTCGGTTCGGTTCGGTTCGGTTCGGTTCGGTTCGGTTCGGTTCGGTTCGGTTCGGTTCGGTTCGGTTCGGTTCGGTTCGGTTCGGTTCGGTTCGGTTCGGTTCGGTTCGGTTCGGTTCGGTTCGGTTCGGTTCGGTTCGGTTCGGTTCGGTTCGGTTCGGTTCGGTTCGGTTCGGTTCGGTTCGGTTCGGTTCGGTTCGGTTCGGTTCGGTTCGGTTCGGTTCGGTTCGGTTCGGTTCGGTTCGGTTCGGTTCGGTTCGGTTCGGTTCGGTTCGGTTCGGTTCGGTTCGGTTCGGTTCGGTTCGGTTCGGTTCGGTTCGGTTCGGTTCGGTTCGGTTCGGTTCGGTTCGGTTCGGTTCGGTTCGGTTCGGTTCGGTTCGGTTCGGTTCGGTTCGGTTCGGTTCGGTTCGGTTCGGTTCGGTTCGGTTCGGTTCGGTTCGGTTCGGTTCGGTTCGGTTCGGTTCGGTTCGGTTCGGTTCGGTTCGGTTCGGTTCGGTTCGGTTCGGTTCGGTTCGGTTCGGTTCGGTTCGGTTCGGTTCGGTTCGGTTCGGTTCGGTTCGGTTCGGTTCGGTTCGGTTCGGTTCGGTTCGGTTCGGTTCGGTTCGGTTCGGTTCGGTTCGGTTCGGTTCGGTTCGGTTCGGTTCGGTTCGGTTCGGTTCGGTTCGGTTCGGTTCGGTTCGGTTCGGTTCGGTTCGGTTCGGTTCGGTTCGGTTCGGTTCGGTTCGGTTCGGTTCGGTTCGGTTCGGTTCGGTTCGGTTCGGTTCGGTTCGGTTCGGTTCGGTTCGGTTCGGTTCGGTTCGGTTCGGTTCGGTTCGGTTCGGTTCGGTTCGGTTCGGTTCGGTTCGGTTCGGTTCGGTTCGGTTCGGTTCGGTTCGGTTCGGTTCGGTTCGGTTCGGTTCGGTTCGGTTCGGTTCGGTTCGGTTCGGTTCGGTTCGGTTCGGTTCGGTTCGGTTCGGTTCGGTTCGGTTCGGTTCGGTTCGGTTCGGTTCG
Organism: Eueides isabella; assembly: GCA_019049475.1. Lineage (NCBI taxonomy): Eukaryota > Metazoa > Arthropoda > Insecta > Lepidoptera > Nymphalidae > Eueides > Eueides isabella. The sequence continues at coordinate 253,682 of CM032411.1, forward strand.
GTTCGGTTCGGTTCGGTTCGGTTCGGTTCGGTTCGGTTCGGTTCGGTTCGGTTCGGTTCGGTTCGGTTCGGTTCGGTTCGGTTCGGTTCGGTTCGGTTCGGTTCGGTTCGGTTCGGTTCGGTTCGGTTCGGTTCGGTTCGGTTCGGTTCGGTTCGGTTCGGTTCGGTTCGGTTCGGTTCGGTTCGGTTCGGTTCGGTTCGGTTCGGTTCGGTTCGGTTCGGTTCGGTTCGGTTCGGTTCGGTTCGGTTCGGTTCGGTTCGGTTCGGTTCGGTTCGGTTCGGTTCGGTTCGGTTCGGTTCGGTTCGGTTCGGTTCGGTTCGGTTCGGTTCGGTTCGGTTCGGTTCGGTTCGGTTCGGTTCGGTTCGGTTCGGTTCGGTTCGGTTCGGTTCGGTTCGGTTCGGTTCGGTTCGGTTCGGTTCGGTTCGGTTCGGTTCGGTTCGGTTCGGTTCGGTTCGGTTCGGTTCGGTTCGGTTCGGTTCGGTTCGGTTCGGTTCGGTTCGGTTCGGTTCGGTTCGGTTCGGTTCGGTTCGGTTCGGTTCGGTTCGGTTCGGTTCGGTTCGGTTCGGTTCGGTTCGGTTCGGTTCGGTTCGGTTCGGTTCGGTTCGGTTCGGTTCGGTTCGGTTCGGTTCGGTTCGGTTCGGTTCGGTTCGGTTCGGTTCGGTTCGGTTCGGTTCGGTTCGGTTCGGTTCGGTTCGGTTCGGTTCGGTTCGGTTCGGTTCGGTTCGGTTCGGTTCGGTTCGGTTCGGTTCGGTTCGGTTCGGTTCGGTTCGGTTCGGTTCGGTTCGGTTCGGTTCGGTTCGGTTCGGTTCGGTTCGGTTCGGTTCGGTTCGGTTCGGTTCGGTTCGGTTCGGTTCGGTTCGGTTCGGTTCGGTTCGGTTCGGTTCGGTTCGGTTCGGTTCGGTTCGGTTCGGTTCGGTTCGGTTCGGTTCGGTTCGGTTCGGTTCGGTTCGGTTCGGTTCGGTTCGGTTCGGTTCGGTTCGGTTCGGTTCGGTTCGGTTCGGTTCGGTTCGGTTCGGTTCGGTTCGGTTCGGTTCGGTTCGGTTCGGTTCGGTTCGGTTCGGTTCGGTTCGGTTCGGTTCGGTTCGGTTCGGTTCGGTTCGGTTCGGTTCGGTTCGGTTCGGTTCGGTTCGGTTCGGTTCGGTTCGGTTCGGTTCGGTTCGGTTCGGTTCGGTTCGGTTCGGTTCGGTTCGGTTCGGTTCGGTTCGGTTCGGTTCGGTTCGGTTCGGTTCGGTTCGGTTCGGTTCGGTTCGGTTCGGTTCGGTTCGGTTCGGTTCGGTTCGGTTCGGTTCGGTTCGGTTCGGTTCGGTTCGGTTCGGTTCGGTTCGGTTCGGTTCGGTTCGGTTCGGTTCGGTTCGGTTCGGTTCGGTTCGGTTCGGTTCGGTTCGGTTCGGTTCGGTTCGGTTCGGTTCGGTTCGGTTCGGTTCGGTTCGGTTCGGTTCGGTTCGGTTCGGTTCGGTTCGGTTCGGTTCGGTTCGGTTCGGTTCGGTTCGGTTCGGTTCGGTTCGGTTCGGTTCGGTTCGGTTCGGTTCGGTTCGGTTCGGTTCGGTTCGGTTCGGTTCGGTTCGGTTCGGTTCGGTTCGGTTCGGTTCGGTTCGGTTCGGTTCGGTTCGGTTCGGTTCGGTTCGGTTCGGTTCGGTTCGGTTCGGTTCGGTTCGGTTCGGTTCGGTTCGGTTCGGTTCGGTTCGGTTCGGTTCGGTTCGGTTCGGTTCGGTTCGGTTCGGTTCGGTTCGGTTCGGTTCGGTTCGGTTCGGTTCGGTTCGGTTCGGTTCGGTTCGGTTCGGTTCGGTTCGGTTCGGTTCGGTTCGGTTCGGTTCGGTTCGGTTCGGTTCGGTTCGGTTCGGTTCGGTTCGGTTCGGTTCGGTTCGGTTCGGTTCGGTTCGGTTCGGTTCGGTTCGGTTCGGTTCGGTTCGGTTCGGTTCGGTTCGGTTCGGTTCGGTTCGGTTCGGTTCGGTTCGGTTCGGTTCGGTTCGGTTCGGTTCGGTTCGGTTCGGTTCGGTTCGGTTCGGTTCGGTTCGGTTCGGTTCGGTTCGGTTCGGTTCGGTTCGGTTCGGTTCGGTTCGGTTCGGTTCGGTTCGGTTCGGTTCGGTTCGGTTCGGTTCGGTTCGGTTCGGTTCGGTTCGGTTCGGTTCGGTTCGGTTCGGTTCGGTTCGGTTCGGTTCGGTTCGGTTCGGTTCGGTTCGGTTCGGTTCGGTTCGGTTCGGTTCGGTTCGGTTCGGTTCGGTTCGGTTCGGTTCGGTTCGGTTCGGTTCGGTTCGGTTCGGTTCGGTTCGGTTCGGTTCGGTTCGGTTCGGTTCGGTTCGGTTCGGTTCGGTTCGGTTCGGTTCGGTTCGGTTCGGTTCGGTTCGGTTCGGTTCGGTTCGGTTCGGTTCGGTTCGGTTCGGTTCGGTTCGGTTCGGTTCGGTTCGGTTCGGTTCGGTTCGGTTCGGTTCGGTTCGGTTCGGTTCGGTTCGGTTCGGTTCGGTTCGGTTCGGTTCGGTTCGGTTCGGTTCGGTTCGGTTCGGTTCGGTTCGGTTCGGTTCGGTTCGGTTCGGTTCGGTTCGGTTCGGTTCGGTTCGGTTCGGTTCGGTTCGGTTCGGTTCGGTTCGGTTCGGTTCGGTTCGGTTCGGTTCGGTTCGGTTCGGTTCGGTTCGGTTCGGTTCGGTTCGGTTCGGTTCGGTTCGGTTCGGTTCGGTTCGGTTCGGTTCGGTTCGGTTCGGTTCGGTTCGGTTCGGTTCGGTTCGGTTCGGTTCGGTTCGGTTCGGTTCGGTTCGGTTCGGTTCGGTTCGGTTCGGTTGGTTCGGTTCGGTTCGGTTCGGTTCGGTTCGGTTCGGTTCGGTTCGGTTCGGTTCGGTTCGGTTCGGTTCGGTTCGGTTCGGTTCGGTTCGGTTCGGTTCGGTTCGGTTCGGTTCGGTTCGGTTCGGTTCGGTTCGGTTCGGTTCGGTTCGGTTCGGTTCGGTTCGGTTCGGTTCGGTTCGGTTCGGTTCGGTTCGGTTCGGTTCGGTTCGGTTCGGTTCGGTTCGGTTCGGTTCGGTTCGGTTCGGTTCGGTTCGGTTCGGTTCGGTTCGGTTCGGTTCGGTTCGGTTCGGTTCGGTTCGGTTCGGTTCGGTTCGGTTCGGTTCGGTTCGGTTCGGTTCGGTTCGGTTCGGTTCGGTTCGGTTCGGTTCGGTTCGGTTCGGTTCGGTTCGGTTCGGTTCGGTTCGGTTCGGTTCGGTTCGGTTCGGTTCGGTTCGGTTCGGTTCGGTTCGGTTCGGTTCGGTTCGGTTCGGTTCGGTTCGGTTCGGTTCGGTTCGGTTCGGTTCGGTTCGGTTCGGTTCGGTTCGGTTCGGTTCGGTTCGGTTCGGTTCGGTTCGGTTCGGTTCGGTTCGGTTCGGTTCGGTTCGGTTCGGTTCGGTTCGGTTCGGTTCGGTTCGGTTCGGTTCGGTTCGGTTCGGTTCGGTTCGGTTCGGTTCGGTTCGGTTCGGTTCGGTTCGGTTCGGTTCGGTTCGGTTCGGTTCGGTTCGGTTCGGTTCGGTTCGGTTCGGTTCGGTTCGGTTCGGTTCGGTTCGGTTCGGTTCGGTTCGGTTCGGTTCGGTTCGGTTCGGTTCGGTTCGGTTCGGTTCGGTTCGGTTCGGTTCGGTTCGGTTCGGTTCGGTTCGGTTCGGTTCGGTTCGGTTCGGTTCGGTTCGGTTCGGTTCGGTTCGGTTCGGTTCGGTTCGGTTCGGTTCGGTTCGGTTCGGTTCGGTTCGGTTCGGTTCGGTTCGGTTCGGTTCGGTTCGGTTCGGTTCGGTTCGGTTCGGTTCGGTTCGGTTCGGTTCGGTTCGGTTCGGTTCGGTTCGGTTCGGTTCGGTTCGGTTCGGTTCGGTTCGGTTCGGTTCGGTTCGGTTCGGTTCGGTTCGGTTCGGTTCGGTTCGGTTCGGTTCGGTTCGGTTCGGTTCGGTTCGGTTCGGTTCGGTTCGGTTCGGTTCGGTTCGGTTCGGTTCGGTTCGGTTCGGTTCGGTTCGGTTCGGTTCGGTTCGGTTCGGTTCGGTTCGGTTCGGTTCGGTTCGGTTCGGTTCGGTTCGGTTCGGTTCGGTTCGGTTCGGTTCGGTTCGGTTCGGTTCGGTTCGGTTCGGTTCGGTTCGGTTCGGTTCGGTTCGGTTCGGTTCGGTTCGGTTCGGTTCGGTTCGGTTCGGTTCGGTTCGGTTCGGTTCGGTTCGGTTCGGTTCGGTTCGGTTCGGTTCGGTTCGGTTCGGTTCGGTTCGGTTCGGTTCGGTTCGGTTCGGTTCGGTTCGGTTCGGTTCGGTTCGGTTCGGTTCGGTTCGGTTCGGTTCGGTTCGGTTCGGTTCGGTTCGGTTCGGTTCGGTTCGGTTCGGTTCGGTTCGGTTCGGTTCGGTTCGGTTCGGTTCGGTTCGGTTCGGTTCGGTTCGGTTCGGTTCGGTTCGGTTCGGTTCGGTTCGGTTCGGTTCGGTTCGGTTCGGTTCGGTTCGGTTCGGTTCGGTTCGGTTCGGTTCGGTTCGGTTCGGTTCGGTTCGGTTCGGTTCGGTTCGGTTCGGTTCGGTTCGGTTCGGTTCGGTTCGGTTCGGTTCGGTTCGGTTCGGTTCGGTTCGGTTCGGTTCGGTTCGGTTCGGTTCGGTTCGGTTCGGTTCGGTTCGGTTCGGTTCGGTTCGGTTCGGTTCGGTTCGGTTCGGTTCGGTTCGGTTCGGTTCGGTTCGGTTCGGTTCGGTTCGGTTCGGTTCGGTTCGGTTCGGTTCGGTTCGGTTCGGTTCGGTTCGGTTCGGTTCGGTTCGGTTCGGTTCGGTTCGGTTCGGTTCGGTTCGGTTCGGTTCGGTTCGGTTCGGTTCGGTTCGGTTCGGTTCGGTTCGGTTCGGTTCGGTTCGGTTCGGTTCGGTTCGGTTCGGTTCGGTTCGGTTCGGTTCGGTTCGGTTCGGTTCGGTTCGGTTCGGTTCGGTTCGGTTCGGTTCGGTTCGGTTCGGTTCGGTTCGGTTCGGTTCGGTTCGGTTCGGTTCGGTTCGGTTCGGTTCGGTTCGGTTCGGTTCGGTTCGGTTCGGTTCGGTTCGGTTCGGTTCGGTTCGGTTCGGTTCGGTTCGGTTCGGTTCGGTTCGGTTCGGTTCGGTTCGGTTCGGTTCGGTTCGGTTCGGTTCGGTTCGGTTCGGTTCGGTTCGGTTCGGTTCGGTTCGGTTCGGTTCGGTTCGGTTCGGTTCGGTTCGGTTCGGTTCGGTTCGGTTCGGTTCGGTTCGGTTCGGTTCGGTTCGGTTCGGTTCGGTTCGGTTCGGTTCGGTTCGGTTCGGTTCGGTTCGGTTCGGTTCGGTTCGGTTCGGTTCGGTTCGGTTCGGTTCGGTTCGGTTCGGTTCGGTTCGGTTCGGTTGGTTCGGTTCGGTTCGGTTCGGTTCGGTTCGGTTCGGTTCGGTTCGGTTCGGTTCGGTTCGGTTCGGTTCGGTTCGGTTCGGTTCGGTTCGGTTCGGTTCGGTTCGGTTCGGTTCGGTTCGGTTCGGTTCGGTTCGGTTCGGTTCGGTTCGGTTCGGTTCGGTTCGGTTCGGTTCGGTTCGGTTCGGTTCGGTTCGGTTCGGTTCGGTTCGGTTCGGTTCGGTTCGGTTCGGTTCGGTTCGGTTCGGTTCGGTTCGGTTCGGTTCGGTTCGGTTCGGTTCGGTTCGGTTCGGTTCGGTTCGGTTCGGTTCGGTTCGGTTCGGTTCGGTTCGGTTCGGTTCGGTTCGGTTCGGTTCGGTTCGGTTCGGTTCGGTTCGGTTCGGTTCGGTTCGGTTCGGTTCGGTTCGGTTCGGTTCGGTTCGGTTCGGTTCGGTTCGGTTCGGTTCGGTTCGGTTCGGTTCGGTTCGGTTCGGTTCGGTTCGGTTCGGTTCGGTTCGGTTCGGTTAGGTTCGGTTCGGTTCGGTTCGGTTCGGTTCGGTTCGGTTCGGTTCGGTTCGGTTCGGTTCGGTTCGGTTCGGTTCGGTTCGGTTCGGTTCGGTTCGGTTCGGTTCGGTTCGGTTCGGTTCGGTTCGGTTCGGTTCGGTTCGGTTCGGTTCGGTTCGGTTCGGTTCGGTTCGGTTCGGTTCGGTTCGGTTCGGTTCGGTTCGGTTCGGTTCGGTTCGGTTCGGTTCGGTTCGGTTCGGTTCGGTTCGGTTCGGTTCGGTTCGGTTCGGTTCGGTTCGGTTCGGTTCGGTTCGGTTCGGTTCGGTTCGGTTCGGTTCGGTTCGGTTCGGTTCGGTTCGGTTCGGTTCGGTTCGGTTCGGTTCGGTTCGGTTCGGTTCGGTTCGGTTCGGTTCGGTTCGGTTCGGTTCGGTTCGGTTCGGTTCGGTTCGGTTCGGTTCGGTTCGGTTCGGTTCGGTTCGGTTCGGTTCGGTTCGGTTCGGTTCGGTTCGGTTCGGTTCGGTTCGGTTCGGTTCGGTTAGGTTCGGTTCGGTTCGGTTCGGTTCGGTTCGGTTCGGTTCGGTTCGGTTCGGTTCGGTTCGGTTCGGTTCGGTTCGGTTCGGTTCGGTTAGGTTCGGTTCGGTTCGGTTCGGTTCGGTTCGGTTCGGTTCGGTTCGGTTCGGTTCGGTTCGGTTCGGTTCGGTTCGGTTCGGTTCGGTTCGGTTCGGTTCGGTTCGGTTCGGTTCGGTTCGGTTCGGTTCGGTTCGGTTCGGTTCGGTTCGGTTCGGTTCGGTTCGGTTCGGTTCGGTTCGGTTCGGTTCGGTTCGGTTCGGTTCGGTTCGGTTCGGTTCGGTTCGGTTCGGTTCGGTTCGGTTCGGTTCGGTTCGGTTCGGTTCGGTTCGGTTCGGTTCGGTTCGGTTCGGTTCGGTTCGGTTCGGTTCGGTTCGGTTCGGTTCGGTTCGGTTCGGTTCGGTTCGGTTCGGTTCGGTTCGGTTCGGTTCGGTTCGGTTCGGTTCGGTTCGGTTCGGTTCGGTTCGGTTCGGTTCGGTTCGGTTCGGTTCGGTTCGGTTCGGTTCGGTTCGGTTCGGTTCGGTTCGGTTCGGTTCGGTTCGGTTCGGTTCGGTTCGGTTCGGTTCGGTTCGGTTCGGTTCGGTTCGGTTCGGTTCGGTTCGGTTCGGTTCGGTTCGGTTCGGTTCGGTTCGGTTCGGTTCGGTTCGGTTCGGTTCGGTTCGGTTCGGTTCGGTTCGGTTCGGTTCGGTTCGGTTCGGTTCGGTTCGGTTCGGTTCGGTTCGGTTCGGTTCGGTTCGGTTCGGTTCGGTTCGGTTCGGTTCGGTTCGGTTCGGTTCGGTTCGGTTCGGTTCGGTTCGGTTCGGTTCGGTTCGGTTCGGTTCGGTTCGGTTCGGTTCGGTTCGGTTCGGTTCGGTTCGGTTCGGTTCGGTTCGGTTCGGTTCGGTTCGGTTCGGTTCGGTTCGGTTCGGTTCGGTTCGGTTCGGTTCGGTTCGGTTCGGTTCGGTTCGGTTCGGTTCGGTTCGGTTCGGTTCGGTTCGGTTCGGTTCGGTTCGGTTCGGTTCGGTTCGGTTCGGTTCGGTTCGGTTCGGTTCGGTTCGGTTCGGTTCGGTTCGGTTCGGTTCGGTTCGGTTCGGTTCGGTTCGGTTCGGTTCGGTTCGGTTCGGTTCGGTTCGGTTCGGTTCGGTTCGGTTCGGTTCGGTTCGGTTCGGTTCGGTTCGGTTCGGTTCGGTTCGGTTCGGTTCGGTTCGGTTCGGTTCGGTTCGGTTCGGTTCGGTTCGGTTCGGTTCGGTTCGGTTCGGTTCGGTTCGGTTCGGTTCGGTTCGGTTCGGTTCGGTTCGGTTCGGTTCGGTTCGGTTCGGTTCGGTTCGGTTCGGTTCGGTTCGGTTCGGTTCGGTTCGGTTCGGTTCGGTTCGGTTCGGTTCGGTTCGGTTCGGTTCGGTTCGGTTCGGTTCGGTTCGGTTCGGTTCGGTTCGGTTCGGTTCGGTTCGGTTCGGTTCGGTTCGGTTCGGTTCGGTTCGGTTCGGTTCGGTTCGGTTCGGTTCGGTTCGGTTCGGTTCGGTTCGGTTCGGTTCGGTTCGGTCGGTTCGGTTCGGTTCGGTTCGGTTCGGTTCGGTTCGGTTCGGTTCGGTTCGGTTCGGTTCGGTTCGGTTCGGTTCGGTTCGGTTCGGTTCGGTTCGGTTCGGTTCGGTTCGGTTCGGTTCGGTTCGGTTCGGTTCGGTTCGGTTCGGTTCGGTTCGGTTCGGTTCGGTTCGGTTCGGTTCGGTTCGGTTCGGTTCGGTTCGGTTCGGTTCGGTTCGGTTCGGTTCGGTTCGGTTCGGTTCGGTTCGGTTCGGTTCGGTTCGGTTCGGTTCGGTTCGGTTCGGTTCGGTTCGGTTCGGTTCGGTTCGGTTCGGTTCGGTTCGGTTCGGTTCGGTTCGGTTCGGTTCGGTTCGGTTCGGTTCGGTTCGGTTCGGTTCGGTTCGGTTCGGTTCGGTTCGGTTCGGTTCGGTTCGGTTCGGTTCGGTTCGGTTCGGTTCGGTTCGGTTCGGTTCGGTTCGGTTCGGTTCGGTTCGGTTCGGTTCGGTTCGGTTCGGTTCGGTTCGGTTCGGTTCGGTTCGGTTCGGTTCGGTTCGGTTCGGTTCGGTTCGGTTCGGTTCGGTTCGGTTCGGTTCGGTTCGGTTCGGTTCGGTTCGGTTCGGTTCGGTTCGGTTCGGTTCGGTTCGGTTCGGTTCGGTTCGGTTCGGTTCGGTTCGGTTCGGTTCGGTTCGGTTCGGTTCGGTTCGGTTCGGTTCGGTTCGGTTCGGTTCGGTTCGGTTCGGTTCGGTTCGGTTCGGTTCGGTTCGGTTCGGTTCGGTTCGGTTCGGTTCGGTTCGGTTCGGTTCGGTTCGGTTCGGTTCGGTTCGGTTCGGTTCGGTTCGGTTCGGTTCGGTTCGGTTCGGTTCGGTTCGGTTCGGTTCGGTTCGGTTCGGTTCGGTTCGGTTCGGTTCGGTTCGGTTCGGTTCGGTTCGGTTCGGTTCGGTTCGGTTCGGTTCGGTTCGGTTCGGTTCGGT
>CM032411.1:265982-308482 GCA_019049475.1 Eueides isabella
CATTTGAACGTGTGAGACGGAATGCCGAACGGCGTCAGTGTGCGACAAGGACACGTTAAGGTTGACTCTGTCAGGTGATTTACTTTTATTTGAATGGTCCCCACCTGTCGAAGTTGTATTAATTTCAACAATATGCGGTAGGCCGGTAGGCCCACTATCCATACAATAACTATTTGTCACACAGCTACCGCCACGATTTTTATTTACGTAACGATCATATGTGGTATCAACTGATGATTTTTTATTGTCTTGCAGTTCACTTTTAATTTCATCAAAACGGTCTATCGTTAAGCATGTTTCTTGTAGTGTTTTAATTTCTTTCTGCATTATAATGATGTCCTTTAACAACCTTGTTGCATCTAGGTGATCAAAGGTCACTGGAGGTAATTTATGCAGTTCCTTTGCAACAAAAATTGGAGTTTCATCGGGGTCAATCTCCTTGAAAAGAGTAATTATATATCGTATATGTCCCGATTTGTTCGACCACTTCTCTTCCGATTAATTTTACGCCTTGACGTTTTTATAGATTCGAACAACAAACATTTTGCACGTTCTATATCGGTTGAAGAGAAAGATGAGACGCAAATACGAACAATACTTTCTTCATCCATAACGTCCACTTTATTTTGAATGAACGCTAATATTTCAGAAATAACTATGTTGCAGTTGTTGCACTTAACTATATTTGACGACGCCATATTAACAATCATCGATCTTTGTGAGCAACGCGACGTGCTCACACATCGGAAGCGCGCGACTTACAGAACATTGAAAGTTTGTTCCATGAGTAGTGGATCTGCAACAAACATATTATGCCTCACTTTAATGAATGCATCTTGGAACTTCCGTGATTTCTCGAATATCTGAATGGTCTGTTTTTACCCTTCCTATAAAATGCGGGATTGAAGTCGCATCCCGCAAAAGTAGGGAATACAGCCAACGAAGAACAGAGATTTTTGGCCAAGTTTCTGTACATAGCACAAACGTCAATGTTTTTCACGTGGTTACCAGTTCCGAGTTGCATCCATATTTTGCGATCGACATTGAATTGATTCTCGCCCACATTTGCTAGATTTGTTTCATATTAGATAATAATATTACGAGAATATCTGTGTCGGAACACTTGATCAAAATGTTAGTATTTGACCCAACAGCGCAAACATGATACACTATTTTTATATCAACTTCTTCGTGAGCACTGCAGATATATTTTGCAGATACTTCGCTAACGACAGATTCTGCCACTTTTCTGTAAGAATGACACAGCTGATAATTTAGAAACACTTTCTGTGTAAGTCTAATCAACGAAGCTTTGTCTTAAGTCGACCCATCATTGATAAGGAACTGGACAAATGCTTGCTTGAATTTAATGTTCTTTAATTCGGCTATGAAATTTGTCTCGAAGAGTATAGAGATAAAAAACCATCAATAACCACTACATCCAATTCCTTAGGAATACACTCGACAATATCTATCAAAGGTTTTACCAGCTTCGATTTATCTGATTTATTAATGGTTAAATCCATATGACATAATAATAATGGAACAGGGGTCAGAGGGTACTCCAGAACCTTTTCAATAACAATATTTTGTTAATGAGATATATGTAACAATCTTCCAAATAAATCCCTGTGTAGTTCAACCTCTTTCACCTTTTGATTTTGACATTTCATTTATTTTTTTGGCTTTGAAAGTATGAATAACATTTCTCTGGATAGATTGTTCAAATCAATGTGGATTTGATGCACATTGTTCTTAAATTTTTTTGCTTTGCTCTTCTCCAATTTCCACAACACTCATAAGAAATTTATTAACTTCATGACTTACAGATTCCATTACTAATATGAATCCATTACTAATATTGTATAACAACTTATCTTTTAATGAAGATGAAAATGGATTCAAACGAAATTAATACTGTATTCAAACTGTTGTGTTTGTAGTTGACTTTTTTCTATTTTGCTTTTCCTCAAATCATAAGTAAACTCTTCTCTTTTTTTTCATTAGCACTTCAGCGAGTACGTGAAAATTAATTTCCGATCGGAGTGCATGGCATTTGCTCCACCTTTGACAAGCAGATATTGAGTTCTTCATACATGAAGTCTACTTCTTCTCGCTTGGAAAAAGGCTTATTAGTTCTTTTTATCCCTACTGTGACATTTAATCTAGGATACGATTGTTCCACATTTTACAAGTTGCAATGATATAAAGTGAGGTACACATATACATAGTTTTACTGATTGAAGACAAAAAACAGATTGGTAATGAGTGGCAGAGTATATTTGCACAAATCGATATCACCTGTGCGAATACTTCGGTCGAAAAGAAAGTAGTTGTTAACCATTTCAACTCGTATAGTAAGTATGATAGAATTTCGGTGATCACTATTTAACGTTTTTCATTTTTTTTATATCTGTGCGTACTGTTGTTAGCATTCTTCAGCACCTTTGATACTCCGCATCATAGTTTCTATTTTTGTCATTGGCAATTAATGCGTTAAATCTTGTTTTTCAGCGATTTTTTTTCAACTCCTAGAACAATATTGCGCAGGAATAACTGAAGAATTAATGGTGTTTTCTTTATTCACGTACGTCATATGAATATTTTTTAGAGTTGCACTAGCAGAGACATGTTTGCATCCACGATTGTAAAAAAAGATGACAGCGTCCTTAAAATGTTGTAAAATTTCACTCTTTACATTGGACGTGTCAAAACAGTTCGGTAATTGATTTGTATACTCTTCTAATAAAAATTGTCTGAATATATTTAGCAAGAAGGACTATTGGAAAATGCGCATATATTCGTCAATTTCTTTCAGAATAAATGTTAACAGATTCTTACGAGCTCACTCGTCGTCTCCTTAAGTGGCAATCAGTAATTTCTTTTTTTTGCCTACAGTTATTTAAATCTTGAGTTTTACAAACCCTATGATATGGTATGGGTACTGACATCTCTTGACATTGGTCAATTCTTTCTAAAATCACTAAATCGTACTTTGCAGTAGCTAAATCTGTTTTTTAGCTTAGCTTCACGCTGTATTCCGCACGAGGCAGGGTAGGCAGAAGGAACCCGGGAACCTAGTGTTAAGACAATCCGCTCCACCTCCATTCCCCACTTTCCGCCGAACTTGAGGCATTGCGTGTTGAGGGACGGTACCAACACCACTAAACCAAGCAGACCTTTTTGATCTAAATTCAATTAAATGTGAAATTGATTCGAAGTCACTAATTACGTTAGTTGTATTAGTTTAATTGACCCGATGGGGTCGAAATATATACCGGAAGTATTCGTAGACGTTTTGATGAAGGCTTCCTGTGCAGAAGACCGAAAACAAGCAAGCAATTTAATTGAACTTAATTAGGATAAATTATTTAATTATTAATATTATATTATTTACTTTATGATAAGACAGGTAAAAATACTTAAAAGAGTATATTATTTATGTAAATTAAATGTATACACTTAACTATTTTTTTTAAAAAAAGATTTATTGAGCTAATTTGACCTCATCAAAATTATGTGTGACGTGTCGTCTATTTATTAAAAGAGTTAAACTATTTCTCCCATTTACTTTTATTATTTTATACGGTCCCTTCCATACTGGGGAAAGACCTTTGCGCAACCGGACATGGTTTTTTAATAAACATCTCTCAAACTCACCAGCGTGGTAACTTGTTGGGAGAGTATGTTTGTCGTAATAAGCTTTGGAGGATTCCTTAGATTTATTTATAAAGTCAATAGCTCTATCACGAGTATATTTGAGACGATGTTGTAACATTCTAACATAGTCCGAGTATGTGGCGCTTGAAGCAGATTCATAAATTGAATTTGGTAAATTTTTTTTTTTGGCTTATGGCCGAATAGAAGTTCATATGGAGAATAGTTAGTAGTAGAATGAATTGCTGTGTTATAAGCTAGCATAGCTGTATATACATATCTAGGCCAATTATCTTGTTTTTCAGACACATAAGATTTAATGTATTCTTTTAATCTAGAATGACTTCGCTCTAAGGCGCCTTTTGTCTGAGGGTGGTAAGGAGACGACCATAATTGTTCAATTTTCAGGAATTTACAGGTTTCTTTGAATATATCTGAAGCAAAGTTTGTACCTTGATCTGTTAGAATAGTTTTTGGAATGCCAAATAATGATATAAAATGAAGTAAACAATCGCTTGTTTCTTCCACTGTAGTAGTACGTATAAGATATGCTATTGAATATTTCATTAAATCATCCTGAAGAGTAAGAATATATTTAACTTTTGCAGTGCCAGACATAGGGAGTGGCCCTACAATGTCAAGAGAGAGTCTTTCGAGAGGAGAAGTACTGGTTATTTGCGTTGGTGCTCGATTATTTTTTCTAAGAGCTTTATTAGTTTGACAAGAAGTACAACCTTTGACATAGTTCTGTTTTTCACTACGCATACTTTTCTAATAATATTGATCACGGATTTTATTATACATTCTAGTAGCACCAAGGTGTCCAGCAACTGGAATATTATGATTTTCACGTAAGAGTTTTAATACATCTGAAGAACTGTGATAGTATATTTTATTTCGATATACATTAATATCAATGTTAGTGGTATGGAATAAATGTGTTATATTCAATGATTTTAATGTATGTATATTTATCAAACGGGTTTTTAAAATCAATAATACTTATTTCATTTACAAGTTCAATTTCATTTATAAGATAATCTCTAATATGTTTTATAGATTCAAAGATTTCACTGTAAGTGCATGTATCGAAGTGATGTACCTTAGTAAACAGAAAATAATATTCTTTGCTGTTATGAATTAGCTTTTTAAAAGAGAGTAATGTTTTCTCTGAATTAATGAATGATTCAGAATCTGGTTAATTTGACAAGATCTCTTGAACATACGGGTTAGATTCATCCAGGTCGAATAAGGATTTTGTTTTGACTTTTCAGTATACTATCAGTATGTTCAATGATTTTTGTAGTATATTTTACCGTTGAAGGGATTTTTAAATATTTCGTGTAATTATAAGCCGACTCAGATAAGTTTTCAATAGGATGATTTTTTACATTTGGGTTTTGAATATTTACATTTTCAGGTTCAACGGAAGTAGCGGAACTAGCGTCACCAAGAGGGGAAATTCCTACATGGCTAGGGGAGTTCGTAATTTGAGGTTTAATTACAGGATCAGGATTTTGAATATTAGAATTATAATCATTACTTTCACCTAGTATCTCTGTGAGAGAGAAGATGGATTAATATAATCAACCACAGGGGAGTGGTAACGAGGAAGTTGACAATATAGCGAAAGAGGCAATTTTATCTGGGGCGGACACTTATGTTAATCCAAATTTTACAGAAGTTTTAACAGTATCTAAATTAGAAATATTTAGTCAATGGTCCAAACAGTTTAGCGACGTTTCAAAGGTTAAAGGCATTTGGTATAGTACAATACAAAAAGAGCCTCCTCGTATACCCTGGTTTGTAAATTGTAAAATGCGTAGAGAAGTTGTCGTGATGGCATTTAGATTTCGATCCGGACACATTCCACTTAATATATTTAAATATTTAATGAAAAAATCTCCCACACCTAATTGTACTACATGTGGAACAGTAGAAGACGTTCATCATATTTTAGTGGAATGTTCACGGATTGAGGTCTTTCGAACCACTTTTTTTAAAGAATATAATTTATACTTTAAAAATGTTGGCCTGTAACCACAGAAGCTAAGTTATTTTTTAATGAAATGGTTAAACTATGTACATAGTAGTGTGTAGTTAGTTGTATTTAAGATTTTTGAGATACGATGGGTCTGGCATAATCTTTAAAGATTAAAGACCTTTAAATTTTCTAGGATAAAAAAAAACACAGGGGAATTAAAAGGAGCAGGTAAGTTATCTGGACTTGGGAGAGAAAGAGGGCTAAAATCAGCTAATTCTGCATTGAAAGGACTGATATCTAATGGGCCGAGGTCAATTAAATCATTTTAAAGTGAGTTTTCAGGATTTTCAGGTAAAACAGGATTAACAAGATACAGAAAGCGCATCAGCGGCTGAATTTAATTTACCCTTTCGATATACGATTTCGTATTCAAATTCATGTAACTGAAGACGCCATCTTTGCAATTTGCTGCTGGGGTCAGTGTGATTAAAAAGCCACTTTAATGGATAGTGATCAGTTATGATGATAAACTTCCGACCAAATAAATAAAGGTCTGAACGTTTTAAAATCCCAAACTATGGCTAAAAGTTTTTTTTTTATGGAAAAGACACGGCAAACGAGCGTACGGGTCACCTGATGGTAAGTGATCACCGTTGCCCACGGCCCTGTGTAGCACCAGAGGAGCTACAGAGGTGTTGCCGGTCCTAAAGATGGATGGGCACCGGGGCCCGGCACTACCCAATGCGAAACGCAGTGGCCGAAGCCACTACTTAACACCGGTTTCAATGCCGGGGGTGGCAACAATCCGATCGAGTCTGCCCATGCGTGTTGTCATTGCTGACAACGTGACTCTACCACACGTACTTTAGTCGCCTCTTACAACACCATCAGTACCAGGGTGATCCTATTCTAAGCCGGAATCACACGGCATTCTTTTTCTGTGGTGCTATAGTTGATTTCATATTTATTCAACGTCCTAGATGCATAAGCTATAGGATGATCCTTTCCTACAGGACCTTGGAACAGAATGGCGGATATTGCGTAATTAGATGCATCACATGTCAGGTTGAATGGTTTTGTGAAATCTTTAAGTTTTTCGAAGGCTTATTGCCGTTCATTTGTCCACACAAAAGGAACATCTTTCTGTAAAAGTAATGTCTAGTCAAAATTATTTTGACTAGACTGATGTGGATTTATCTTTGTTTTGTCGATATTGTTAAACCAATGGTCATGTAATTGAACGACGCATTTTATAATTCTCAAATACCATCTTCTAGCACAGATGATACCCAATTCCAAGATAATTTAAACTAACTATGGGCTCACGGAGGTGTCTCGTGAGACCCAAATCTCAGCCTTCCACTAAACCCATGAAATTCAATGACACCTTTTCTAAATCCAAGGACCACACGGGAAACCAGCCCCAAGCAAGTGTCCAAGTTTCTATATCCAGAGACCACACGGGTACCCAGCCTCAAACTTCTAAAGCCAAGGGTCACACGGGTAACCAGCCCCAAGTAAGCACCCAAACTCTCTCAAGAAATCATGAAACCAAAGTATATAAGATATCCTGTATACCATATAAAATATCTTTACCCCACATAGTTGTGCAGACATCCATTTCTAATAAGCCTCTTACGTTCTTAATTGATACAGGATCATCCGTCTGTCTTCTAAAACAATCTTCAATTCCATATTACTCTAAATTGAAATTGGAAAACGATATAATTAATTTAAAAGGCATAGATAGTCAAGAAAATGCTATACCCACTATAAGTAACTTTTTATTTAATCTTAAGTTTAAAACGATTTAATAAAAATATAAATTTTATGTAGTAAAAGGATTACAATTACCTAATGACGGCATCATAGGTAATGATCGGATCGGATCTACGCACCTTTTTCCATTGTGCAATCAATTATAATCTAAATGTCCTTAATTTTAATAACGCCAAGATAAAACTCAACTTCACTGACCCAACTTACGAAATACCACCGAGGTCAGAAATCATAGAAGAATGTACAGTTACCAATCCTGAATTAAAAGAATGTCTTATTCCCGACCAGCATTTAAGTGAAACACTTATTACGGCAATTGTTTAGTGAAAGTCAGAGATAATAACCGAGTGAATCTTATCGTTTTAAATACATCAGAAAATCCAGTAAATTTAAATTCAAATCTTTCACTAACTTTACACCCTATAGATTATCACTCTTTCCAGTCTTACGACACCAGTCGTGTTTATCTATCTCCCTGTATTATCTCCCTGGTCTTCTCCTATATGGATAGTCCCTAAGAAGATAGATGCTTCTGGTCAGAAGAAATGGCGCATCATAATAGATTACAGGAAGCTAAATGATATAACTATTGGTGAAACTTATCCAATTCCAAATATTACAGAAATTTTAGATCAGTTAGGCAATTCCAAAAATTTTTAACACTTGACCTTGCGTCAGGGTTTCACTAAATAAATATGTCCCCTCAGGATGCTTGTAAAACCGCTTTCAGTGTTCTTCAAGGACACTTTGAATTTACAAGAATGCCATTCGGGCTTAAAAATGCACCCTCTACTTTCCAACGTTTAATGAACAATGTTCTCACAGCTCTCCAGGGTGAAGGATGTTTCGTCTACCTAGACGACATCGTTATCTATTCCCATGACTTACAAAGTCATGTTGAGAATCTTATTAGTCTTTCAAAAATTAAGAGCTTTTAACCTCAAGCTCCAGCCTGATAAGTGCGAATTTATACGCAAGGAAGTCGGTTACCTTGGACATATAATTACTGAAAATGGATGAAAACCTGACCCAAATAAAATAAGTTCAGTCCAAGAGTTCCCTGTTCTAAAATGTCCAAAGGACATTAAATATTTTTTAGGTCTCATATTATATTATAGGCGGTTTATATCAGAATTTTCTAAATACTCTAAACCCATGTGGATTTTGAGATTTTGAACTGTTATTCGGAGCTGAAAACCTTCCCTAGGTTGTGGTTTAATAGGAAACCGTTGATTTATTACGTTGCCACTATGAGGATTATGTTTATTTAAAAAAAACTATAATCTTTTCCTCGGATGCTGCGAAATTAATTGCTTCATTTAGATTACTTGGATTCTTACTGCGGACTAGATTAGAAATTTCCGGCTTTAGGCCTTAAGTAAAAATGAATTAAGTGCTAAATCCTCCATAGCTGCTGTTCCTCCAATTAATTCTATGTCCTGTTTGTTAGATAAAATAATTTCTGTTAGTAATTTAGATAAACTAGTTTCAACACGTAGTGCAAATTGGTTAACGGGTTCGTTATTTGACTGCCGACACTCTTGTAGGTCAGTAAAAAGATGGGCATAGTGTTTCCTCTCTCTGAATTGTGTTTTTGAGAAGGAACTTAGTTGTTCCCAGTCTTCAAATTCTTTAATAGAACAGGCTACCTCGGCTTTGCCATCGAGTTGAGATAAAATATATTTAAATAAAATTCATTTCTGGCCTTCACTAGCTAGGCTGATTGCATTGTCACGATTTGTTAAAATGAATTTAATTTCTCTCGTGTGCCATCAAAAGGTTTAATAAATTTAAATAGGCTTGCGATTGTTAATGATTCGACTTAACTTTTGATTCTTTAATAGACATTTTATACAAAGTAAATAAAATTTAGTAATAAAAATGTAAATTCAAGATACGTTGTAATAGGCGGATGTACAATGGCGCTTAGTCGCAATTAAGACTAGGTGGTCTGATCAGCGACGCTACTTAATAACAATAATATTACTTTATATTTATGACAATTTTTCGAATTAATATTGTTTTATATAGGTAATTATAACAGGCAATTATTAATTTATATATTTATATTAGCGTTAAAAACACAATCACAAATGACACACTAGATTCTTGAGAAAACTTCGAAGCTGATGAATAAACCAGGACTTACAATAGACTACATATTGTAGAGATGAACAGGAACATACTGGACTGGATACAGCGTCGAATTCGGCAGAACGTAATATTTAGCACAGATGCACAGGAATCAGTTCGACAGGATGATGCGTCGATAATTTATGAAATAGGGTATTGTAGAATGAGTTAGTTTTGAGCACTTCTGATACTCGCGAACAGTATGTTAGTTTTCAATTTTAATCCCTTGATGAGGACGTACCTGGGATACCTTCACCATCGGTATCCCACCGCTGCCACCAAATTTGTTACGAGGATTTCGTTTAGTGTCTTTTTAAAAAAAACATTTATTGAATATAAAAGATTTATTTATTGACTTTAGTTAAAAATAATAATAAGAATAAGGCTCTATTGGCAAGTGTCACGCGCGGATGATGGAAGCGAACGGTACTAAAAATTACATTAAGTCTAAAAGACTCGCAAAAATGCTGACATAGGAAAATAGGGAATTATAGGAATAAGGACAATTACATACAGTATAGAGGAGGCGGGGCTAGTTGTAACAGGGGCAAGTAGTAACAAGCTTTTTTTACCTCCATAACAAAAGAATATTCGTTTGACGTTCAACTTAATCTACATCATTCAATAAAACCAACGTTCAAGACTTTTTTAGGAAGCTTACAGATGTTATGGGTAAGCATCAATTTAGATCATCACAAATATATAATATAGATGAAACTGGAGTGACTACAGCCCACAAACAAATAAAAATTGTAGCTCCACGAGGACAAAAACAAGTAGGGGCTTACTTCTGCTAAAGGGGTACCCTCGTAACTCTTGTATGTGCTATTAATGCCTCAGGAAATTCCATTCCGCCTATGTTTGTGTTTCCGAGGCTCAGGTACACCGATATTGTTGTAAGATATGGACCACCAGATTGTATTGGAGCAGGAAATTCTTCAGGATGGATGACAGAAAAATAATTTATTTTATTTTTAGATATTGTTTTAAAGTTGGTCAAACTAAAATTCCTAAATAGCTTAAGTAAAAAAAACAAAATGTTTTTTGTTTATTTTTGGAATATTATCTGTTACAATAAAAATTTAAAATAAAAGTTAAAATCTGTTTTAGCATTTGTAAAGTTTCTTAAGCTAAATATGCCAAATAAATCTTTAGAAAATATAAAACTGGTTTTCAATTCCTAATGTTACAATTAGCCCCAAGCCTGTTACATTTAGCCCCAATCACGGGGTAAGTTGTAGCATTCGTCATTTTTTTTTCAAATCCATACAAAAAATCCGTACAAAAAATCGTTACAGGTTTGATAAAAAGTTTATGTGGAATCGATAGTTGAATAGTTGTTAAATGGAAGAACCAAGAAGCGAAAAATTGTTACAACTAGTGCCCCAAAAAAAAAACACACTAAATGTGAATAGAAATTTCATTATCATTTTTAAATTAAATTTTTAAATTTCATTATTACTGTAGTGGGTGTTAGTGGCTGCGACACAGTTCTTACTAATGCGGTCGTTCTCTCGCATATCTAACTGTTGTTCTTTGTTATATAAGTTCCTAATAAATATTTTTATTTATTTATTTATTTATTGCCACGAATTTTATTGATAAAATTAAAATTTAGAACAGAAAACCACGACTTGTTTATTTTACTCCTACCCGTTACCGTTTTCAGGGAATGTATAATGTATAGATACTTAGCTATAATAAATGTGTGACCGATCACTGTTTGTTCGTGGGAGATATATTAAATAACATCTTATAGGGGACGCTTATTTATGTAGTTATTAATTGCATTAGGTATAAGTAAGACGTGAAGAAGAAGTTGTGGCGCAACGGCACAAGCGTGTGATTGTAAACGACAGGTTGTGGGTTCAATCCCCACTCGAGGAATGAGAGAAATGAAATATTTAATATTTTCAAATGAAAATGTTATGTTTTTATTTCCTTGCTCTGGTAATAAAGCAAAGCGCGGCGTTGATTTCCGCCACTCAACACGCAATTCCTCAAATTCGGCGAAAGTAGGAAACAGAGTGTCTTAACACTACGTTCCCAAGTTTCATCTGCCTAACCCGCGCGTGCGGGATATAACGTGAAGCGAAGTTGAATTAAATAAAACACCTTGTTGCTATTCAAAGTTAGTTTATTTGAAGTAGTGTTGCACACCGAGCGAGGGTCACACGAGAGCTCGCGGGCGCCGTCAGCGACGCGACGCTCAAATAAATGTACCGAGTACGTGAGAAAGCGGCGTTGGAATATTTCCATAAAAGTGTTACCATTATTTAATTCTATAGAAGTCCGTGGCACAAAGCGTTCACAAAATATCACTCAAAAAAATACTATTCAGAAGCTTTTCTCCTTTCTGGCAACACTGGGATGGTGCTAAGTTCAAATAGATACAAAAACCGACTTAAAAATGTACATTGCACAGGAATAGAAATGAAAAAAGCGAAAGCAAATTAAATATTTTTAGTTTTAACAAACTGTAAAAATGACTAAAACTACACTTAAAGCTCTAAACTATTGATTTCGACAAAATATATGCAAATACTTATAATAAAAAACATACGGTATCTTATACACAGCCGCTTGACGTCAGCGGTCTTGATTATCTGTGGCTGTGTCCGTTAAACACAATTCCGAACAACAGATCTAAAATGAATGAGACAAGAATCGATCAACGTATCTATTATAATACTTATAGTATCAATTACAACATTTCTTAGAGGCACGAGACGGCTCGAAGGACCAACATTGATATAATCAGCTTCACGCTGTATCCAGCACATGGTAGTAGGCAGAGGGAACTTGGGAACCTAGTGTTAAGGCACTCCGTTCCAATTTCGTTTCCCACTTTTCGCTGAATTTGAGGTATTGCGTGTTGAGTGGCGTCACTCAACGCCGCGCTTTGCCTTTTAACCAGAGCGAAGAAATGAAAATATTAAATATTCCATTTCCTCAAGTGAGGATCGAACCCACAACCTGTCGGTTACAGTCACACGCTTGTGCCGCTGCGCCACGACAGGCCTCAAAATGTAATATAACCAAATCACAAATATCTCAGTGTTGATGTTCTATATCCTTCGTTTAATATTAACCGTAGACTGCTGCCGCCAAACGATCTCGATGACATATTATAAAGATAAAAACTTGCGTCTAAAATACAAAAAACTTGGTCCTATGAGACGTGGAAGCCTTCACTCTGGGGACGTCGGGCACACACAGCGCACGCGCACTTACACTTTGTACACTTTAAGATATGTATGTCATATACCTGGAGACCGCCTTCGACCCGAGCACCCCCAGAGAGAATTACAAGTTTGTACTAACATGACACACGTGACCTTAACTATAGCAAGGCTCGCATCGTATACCTTCAGGAATGGGACTACTCTACAGCAGGGATCGAGTTCCCATTGGGGAGCCCGGGGGAGGGAGGGAGGTGAGGGGAGGAGGAGGCACTCGTGCGACCGCGTGTCCGTCCGTTCCCTTGAATCAAACCACGTGCCAACATCCTTCAAGCAATATATAAAACTCGTAATATATTCATTAAATTCAATTTTTGGTGTTTTAACGCAGATGCGAGGAGGTAGCTTCTTTAATACAACATCTCAAGCTCCGACCGGAGAGGCGGGGCTCAGTGGTTCGGCCTCTTCGACGGGAGAGGTGAGACTCAGTGGCTCGGCCTCTCCGACCTGAGCCCATTTAAGACATACACTATTGTCTAATCGAATATGATTTTTGAATAAAAAATGCAAGATGATTTTTGGGCCAAACTTCATGGCATTTCTTTTAATAAACCGAACACTATGACAAATGTATGTCATGAAAATCATCATACTGAACCCATACATAGAAAACGTGAGCCGACTCGAAATAACAGAATCAAATATATTGAGTGTGTTATCACTTTTTATCACTTTATCTTTATCTTTATTAAAAGTTGCAAAAAATCATTAAGTGGAGAACGAAAGTGGAACGGAGTGTCTTAACATTAGGTTCCCGGGTTCCCACTGCCTACCCTGCCTCGAGCGGGATACAGCGTGAAGCTGAAAAAAAAACGTTGATAAAAAATTGTTATTCACCTCATTAACATTTTTCATTCAAAAACCAGATCGTATCTATTTATAAGAAATATCAACATGAGCGTTATAAACTTTGAGCTAGCGCTAATGCCCTCTAGGTTCGGAGTAATTTACAATCTACAGGAAAAGGCCAAACGTACATACACTTGCCAACAATCGAACGAGCGACCCTTGGACAACTTACAACCACTGGTCCTATAGGTAACATAGACATACATACATTTCAACATTTTTAGTTTAAAATGACTAAAAAGAAAATAATTATATTAATATTGATTTCAGCAACGAAAAGCTCACAAACCACAAACAATTTTTCCATAGAGTTATATATATATATATATATATATATATATATATATATATATATATATATATATATATATATATATATATATATATATATATATATATATATATATATATATATATATATATATATATATATATATATATATATATATATATATATATATTAAATATATATATATATATATATATATATATATATATATATATATATATATATATATATATATATATATATATATATATATCGTCGGGTCGCACGTCACGTACATTCGTATCCTACTTCGTTATATATAATTAATTCGTATAGAAAAATTATTGCATAGTTGCGATGCGAAACGGCCACGACCCGTTCCGTCGCACCGTAGAAACCTTAGCGAGTGCTCTACTCAGACATGTCCATACAACACGCGCGTCCAACAAGCGGTACAGGTCAATTCAGGACGGGGGACGTTGGACGAAGCGGCGGGAGACAAACGCAACGTGAACCGCTCGCTGCTCCGTTCAAGAGGTAAAACATGCAAAAATACAATTTACATATATTCATAAAGTAATTATTTATAATTACATCGTCGTAAGGAGCTATGTACAGCGCTACCGACAAGCCGTTGTGAAAAACACGTAGAAAAATCTATAAACGCAGTGCTTTTCTAAATACCGACGCCGCGAGTGCGAGAGGGACGGACTGCACACCGGATACGGCCGTCTCCCTCGCGCACAACGGCCGGGGGTAGTCGTAAGTTGCCATAATGTTCCGAGCGACACTGAACTATCGAGGTACCCTACATCGTTATATAATCAAAACTCTCTATATATATTTACAGACTTACACGAATAAGCCCCAACAGAACGCTACCCCTAAGATATACTTTAGTATAAACACTTTACAATTA
Source organism: Eueides isabella (assembly GCA_019049475.1). Taxonomy (NCBI): domain Eukaryota; kingdom Metazoa; phylum Arthropoda; class Insecta; order Lepidoptera; family Nymphalidae; genus Eueides; species Eueides isabella. The sequence continues at coordinate 280,814 of CM032411.1, forward strand.
CATCGCTCTAACACCTTGAACCAGGTGGGTTCATCAGAGGCAGTTACGAGAATAATTTGACAATTGTTATTTTTTATCTGTTACAATATTATGTAAAACTATTATAGAAATTTCTAGAACAAAATTACATAACTTACTTTTCAACAGCACAATTATGGTATAAATAAAAAAGGAAACGGGTAAAAGAAAATAAACAAAAAAAAAAACATAAATTAGCAGTGCATTTAATAAAAATAATAACGACTGAGTACAATGAGGCGGATGTGGCGCTCGAGACACCTCCCCCTCCCCTCTCTCTCCTCTATTTCCTCCTCTCTCCCGTTCTTCTACCCCCATTTAAAAGGGCACAAAAGAGAAGAGGGCGGGTCCCGTCGCGCCGTACATACATACAGCACTTTGGTTTCGGCGTAAACTAACTCCGTGTATTGACAGTTAAATAAAAAAAAAATATAAGTATGTAATAATCACAGAAAATCGAACCACAGATACAAAAAACAAAATTGGACTCCCCGTACTCTCCGTCAGTAAAATAAAAAAAAAATGGGAAAAAAAGGCCACAATCACATACATAATTATATAATGGCAATTTCGCCTCAAATTAAATGATAAACGAAACGAAACGAAAACTTAACATACTGGTAAGGCACATTAAGAAAAATAACTAAAAAAAATTATAATAAATACTTTTTTAAGAAAACGTACCAAAAAAAAAAGATTCGAACCCGCACTCCTCGGACACCGTCCATGGGTGAGTCATATGTTAGCGCTTAAAAAAGTATTCTTTCTTTCCCAAATGTGGAATATCACGTTAAAGATGATAACAAATATTATTATATAAGAACTAATGCTACACTCAGGAGTTCATATATCTTTATACTTCAGTTTAAAAATACAAAAAAAAAATGTGACATAAATATAAAAAAAAGTTATCAAGTGATGTTAATTTATAAAAAAAAATTTTTTTGAACACGCTGTATATAAAAAATGTTTTATTTCCTCTTATTAAATGAAGAAATATGAACGAATGAATGAATAATATTGTTTAAAAAAAGTATTAAAAATAATAGCATTTTTTTTTTATAAATTCAATTAATTTTTTTCTAAAATTCATTTCATTTAAATTTTCATACAAACTATTCTCTAAAAGTGGCTAAAGTTTGAGCAATAATTTTGTTTCATCTTTATTTATAACAAAAATGTATCTATTTTTATATAATCATTACTTTTTTTATAATTTGATGCCATTACAACAACAAAAAAACAATTGCAATTAGTAAAATAAAAAAAAAAAAAATACTCAATTCAATTAAAACAAAAAATCTGATTCAGAGACGAGCAATATTACACATTCTGTGGTACAAAGTCATTTAAAAAAAATAAAGCCAAAAATAAAGAAACTACTGTATTATTTAAGTAAGAAAAAAAAATATCAACATAATTTTTTTTTAAGTTAAAATCGTGCTTGAAAAGGGTCCCAATAATTAAAAAAAAATAAAAGATATATTCAAACCGTAAACCACCAAGTGCATTATAAAATGGTGGAAGCATTAATATACACGTATTACATGGCACAGAACCTGCACTTACCGTCACACAGACGAAAACCCTTCAGTAAGAAAGAGAACTGACTGACTGACGAAAACTTTAATTGTAATTATTAATTTTTTTTAGAATTTTTAAAGTAATTTGGAAATTTTTTGCTAAGACTTTTTCTTTTTGTGTATTAATCTGTCAGTTCTCTTCAAGAAATATTCACTTTTTCTAGGTTTTTCTATTATTTCATTGTTTTTTTTTTATATATATACTTTGTCTGACTGTGTGTGTGACGCGGGCGCAGATCAACAGCAATCAACAATGACCGCGCTAGTCGCTAAAGTACCTAAAGTAAGACCTAAGTAATGGAAGCCAACACCCTGTATCCACTGTGTTACCACTTAGTACTTACAAATTAACTAAAAAAAAAAAAAAAACATTTTATTTCACTCAAAATTTACTAATTATACAGAACATTACAGTTTTATAAAGAAAAAAGTGTTTTTTATTTCTTGTATAAAAAACTTTTGTATTTTTTTTTTGAAATTTAAGCTGTAACACAGTGTTTCTATTGACACTAGCAAGAAAAACAACATAACAAGAACGATAGAAGAAAAAAAAAAGAAACTTAACTTTAAATGAATTGTCTATTCAAAATGGCGACATACAATATTTAATCTGTTGACATGCTTTTAATAAAAATTAAAAAAAAAAAAGTTACAGTGTCATACCAAAATACAATATATATACTAAATAAACACCGTGGTATTGCTCTCATCCAAAACAATTTCATATACCAGAGATAATTTATTTATTTTTTTAAATTCGGTCAAGCGTGAGAGCGTACCAGAAACAAACACACACACTAGCGTTATTAAGCACAAAACTAACGGAACAAATATTATTTACAATTTCTACTGAACTCGTTAAAGTTTAACACACACTTATTGCACGACGACAATTATTGCTTCCAACGGGAACGGAACGTCCCACGAAAATAAGAACAAAAACACATTCATTTAAAGAGAAACAAGGGGAAAAAAGAAACAAAATCCATACTAACCACAGACACCCATAAACATTGCACACGAAAAAAAAAAAAAAAAAAAATACAAAAAATTGAAAAAAAAAAAGCTACAAAATGCATGCTTTAAGAACGACTTATATTAAAAAAAAATTAGGGACTTAAACATATCGTAGATAAAAAATAAAAACTACAGATAAAAAATAATCCTATACATAAGCAAAATGGCGCGCATTTCCGACGCACATTCACGTATTACTAATAATTAATAATAATAATAATAATTAACTAATCACACGTACAAAACTATTTTTTTTATATACTCGGGTAACTTCGGAAGTATAGAAAGAGATGGAAGATGGCGGCGATGCTCTGTCTCGCTCATACGCTAGAGGAAAGAAACAAAAGAGACAAAAAATATAAAATTGTCGTTAATTTGTTACTAAACAAGGGTAGTTGGTTCAAATTTGCATTATAGAGAAAAAAAAAATGGCGTAACTAAATAAACATTTTAATGCCGCCATTAATAAGATACTAAAAAAGTTTAGTAGTCAGTTCGAATTCTAAAAAATATATATATATAAAAAAAAAGGTTTTTAACGACGTTTTTTTAGGAAAAGGGTAACCAGTTCGAATCCCAAAAAAAAAAAAGAAATCAAAAAAGGGGTAGCCAGTTCAAATACAAAGACAGAGCATCGTACCATCACTAACAAGTTTTTTTTTTTTTGGCAAAAAACATTACATAATTAAAACACTTTCAACACAATCTGGCCGACATATCGTTTGTTCAACGTCATTCGGCTCGTGCGGTCGTTTCCGGCAGCCATTCTGTATGGCGGAGTCACTAAACAGCGGAGAGCGGAGGGCGCGGCCACTGAGTCACTCCGTGTTGTTGAAATACTCCGACGCGTTCCCTCTGCATATCGGACATGTTCGATTTGACTGGAACAAAACAAAATTACAAATTAAAGGAATTAATGCATTATCTCCGAGTAATATAGCAGAATGGGACGAGGGAACCTGGGAACCTGGGAACCTAGTAAGCCACTGTGTTCCCATCGACACACTAATTTCCCCGTTTTCCATCGAATTCTAAAGGTATTGGTTAAAGAGAATTGTAAAATACGCACTAATTACAATATCAATATTAAAAATATATATATTTTCACGCTGTATCCCGCACATGGCAGTGTAGGCAGAGGGAACTTGGGAACCTAGTGTTAAGACACTCCGTTCCTATTCCGTTCCCCACTTCCCACCGAATTAGAGATACATATTGAGTGGCGGAACTCAACGCCGCGCTCTATCTTGTACCAAAGAGCGAAGAAATGAAATCATTTAATATTTAAATTGAAAATATTAAAGATTTCATTTCAAGATTTTTGTTAATTTCCAAAAATGTACTTATAGCAATTTGCGAGCTGGATTTGAACTTGTGTCTCTTGTATCGTAGTGTAATTGTTTTATTTTGTCAAGTGTGGGATAATATTTTTTTTTAAGAATGGTAAGTGGTTTTTTTTTTGGGTGGTTTTTTACTGTTTGGGTTTTTGGGTTGTTAAAGTTTTGTGTGATAAGTACATTTGAATATGTCTCATCGCTCTGGTAATAAGGCATAGCGCGGCGTTGACATCCGCCACTCCACACGCAATGCCTCAAATTTAGCAAAAAGTGGGGAACGGAAGTGTCTCAATACTAGGTTCCCGGGTTCCCTCTGGGTTAAACAAAAGAACTTGCACTTACCCTCAGCCACTTGTCCACGCACTTGGCGTGGAACTCGTGCGCGCACGGCAACACGCGCAGCGTCTGCCGCGCCTCGAACTCGCACATGCACACCACGCACGAGGTCTGCTCCCCCCCGACACCCCCGACACCCCCCGGCGCGCCCCCGGCACCCCCCGGCGCACCCCCCGGCGCGCCCCCCGGCCCGCGCTCCGGGTACTTGTAGGAGGGCAGCAGGTCGATCTCGTGGCGCGCGAGGCCGCGCGGCTTGGCCTCGCCGAGCCTCTCGGCGAGCGAGAGCAGCGCCTCGTAGTTCTCGGTCTCGGGGGAGTCCCCGGCCTCGTCGCGCGCCTCCGCGTACGGCGACAGCGGGAACATCGCCAGCAGGTTGAGGAACACCTGGACAATATCGTATGATGAAGTGAAGAGCTAACAAAGGGAACCTTGGGGGCCTAGTGTTAATACTAAACTTATATTTAAAAAGCGTATAAAAACTTTGAACGAAGCAGGATTTGAACCCGCGCTTCTGGAATACCGTTCCAGCGCTCTGACCAACTAAGCCATTCGTTCTCACCGAGCTCCGTCGAAATTCTTATACGTTTGTTACAACTTATTTGTGGAGCGCTGGAACGGTATTCCAGAGGCGCGGGTTCAAATCCTGCTTCGTTCAAAATTTTTATACGCTTTTTAAATTTAAGTTTAGTATTAAATGAATTAAATTTTGAATAACACTTTAAAACATAGTAAAAAGACCTAGTGTTAAAAAACTCTGTTCCATTCCCCACATTTCCGCCTAAGTGAAGGCATTACCTGCCTACCCTGCACGTGCGGGATACAGCGTGAAGTTATAATAACATAAAAATAAATAAATCAGTGAATCAAAACAGCAGAAACAAATGAACACACAAATGTTTTATTAAAATAAAAAAAAAATAAAAACATTTTTTAAAATTTACTTTCCCTTTCTTTTTTAATTTTCTTCAACTTAGACCTTTCATGGGAAAGAAGCATAAATGTGTGACTGAAACGACAGGTCGTGGGTCTCACTAGAGGGAATGAAATATTTTCTATTTAAATATGTAATATTTTAATTTGTTCGCTCTGATCACAAGGCGAAACGCGGCGTTGAGTTACGCCACTGAGCACACAACGTCTCCCGTGCAGCGGTCGAGTACCTGGTAGGTGGGCGGCGGCGGCGGCAGCGACAGCGGGGACGCCACGTGCAGCTGCGCGGGCAGCGCGGCCGGCACCAGCCCGCCGCCGCCCTGCGGACAACACGACACTGTTACTGAATGGACACTACAAAACACGCTTTAATTCATATGTTACCAAAAAACAACCCAAAAAAATTTACAAAGCGGGATTCGAACCCGCGTGTGTTGGAAACCGTGCTAACGCTCTGACGTACTAAACCATACGTTCTCATCAAGCTACGTTGAAATTCTTATACACTTGTTACAACTTACATGTTGTTAACATCTCTGTAGAGACGATTGTTACAAATTTCTGCTATACAAAGATAATTATTTAATTATTTTTTTTTAGCTTTACGCTGTATCCCGCACAAGGCAGAGTAGACAGAGGGAACCCGGAAACCTAGTGTTAAGACACTTCGTTCCACTTCCGTTCCCCACTTTCCGCCGAATTTAAGACATTGCGTGTTGAGTGGCGGATCTCAACGCCGCGCTTTGCCTTATTACCAGAGTGAAGGAATAAAACATTAAATATTTAAATTTAATGTTTCATTTCTTCTCTCTGGTGAAAAGGCAAAGCGCGGCGGGCAAAGTGAGGAACGAAAGTGGAACGGAGTGTCTTAACACTAGGTTCCCGGGTTCCCTCTGCCTACCCTGCCTCATGCGGGATACAGCTTTTAACTGTTAATTATGTCAAAACATCTTAAATTCAACAAAAAACATAAAAAATGTAATTTTAAAAACATAAGTACACATATATAGATATATATATATATATATATATATATATATATATATATATATATATATATATATATATATATATATATTATATATATATATATATTATATATATATATATATACATATATATATATACATATATATATATACATATATATATATACATATATATATATATACATATATATATATATACATATATATATATACATATATATATATATACATATATATATACATATATATATATACATATATATATATATATACATATATATATATATACATATATATATATATACATATATATATATACATATATATATACATATATATATATGTATATGTATATGAACCTACAACTTTCAATTAATTAAAAAGGTTATACATCCAACCAATCATATCGTAATACTATTTTCGTGGTAAATAATATATAATTCCATGTCGATCAAAAATCTCAAACGGAAACTGGGAATAGAACAGAGTATCTAAACACTAGGTTCCTAAGTTTCCTCAGCCTACCCCGCATCTGCGTGATATAGCGTGAAGCTAAAAAAACTCAAGAAAGTGTTTCAATATCTTATAATCCTAACTTGATTTTCATAAAACGTAGTTAAGAACCGCAACAAAAAACAACTAATCAACACAAGACACACTCAAATTAGTTAACTAATTCAGGAGCTACGGTGCCACAAACGGACACACAAATAGCTCATAATACACTCTTTTGGCGTCGAGAATTAAATAAAAGAACAAAAATAATCACAAAACCAAAATAAAAATTAATCAACAATAATTTTACTAAACAAAAAGTGATAAAACTTGCACCACATCCCGTTACCTGAGCGTGTATGTGGTGCACGGTGTGCGGATGCGCGGCCCAGCGCGGGGCGGCGCGCACGTAGGGGCGCGCGGCGCGCGAGCCCGCGCCCACCACGCCCACGCCCACGCCCACTCCCACGCCGCCGCCCACGCCCACGCCGCCGTTTGTGCGACGCTGCAAGGACAATGTGCATAAAATGTTAGCTAAATCTGAAAAACTCTTCAAAAGGAACAAGTTGAAATTTTAGTTTTCAATATATACCTAAAAGTGACCTTAAAAGTGATAATGCTATTAGGACAAGAAAGTAATTGAGTTTAGTAAATAATATGGTGTAATTCAAGCGGGCGAAGCCGCGGGCGACTCACGTGGTGGTGATGTGAGAGCGCGTGCCGCGCGTGGTGCGGCGCCATCAGCTCCAACGGAGCTCCGCGCGCCTGAGAACGAACACCAGATCACTATAGTACATTACGAAGTCAGTCGTGACTCAGAGGCACAAGCATGCGACTAGTATCTACAGGTTGTGGGTTCGACCCCCACTCGAGGAAATTAAGTAGTAAATATATTTATATTTTTACTCTGCTACTAAGGCAAAACTTGGCGCGGTAAGTATCGCCAATCACAATGTAATGTCTCAAATTAGGCGGAAAATGGTGAAATATCTCATTACCAATGTCATGTTCCCAAGTTCCCTCTACCTAACCTGTAAAGTGTCAGAAAAAGCTGAGTAAATAATAAGAAGAATATGTAAATATTCCATCAACTAGTTAAAGGTGTACCACAAGGATCAGTTTTTTGTCCAATATATTATCTGATTTACATTAATAATAAAAAACAACATTTTCAAAATAATATCGATTTGGACATTATTTTATTAAAACTAACAAATTGAATATAAAATAATTACAAAAAATGAGATACAAACAAGTCATATTGAAGATAACAGTCTTAACAATCACCTACATTCAGTTTCACGCTGCTACCTACAGCAGAGGCGGCAACAGAAGGGAACTTGAGAACTTAATCATAAGACACTCCATATACATTAACCCACTTCCGGTCCCACTAAGCTTGAAACATTACGTGTTGAGTGGCGAAACTAAACGGTACACACACAGACAAACAGACACATAAGCAAATAAAATACTGAGAAACCTTTAGAAATGAAACAAATTTAACATAGATTATTGAAAACTGCACTATTTAATTCAGTTAGTTTCATGTAAAATAGTAATGTTGCAAATGGCACGTACCTCAGTGGCGAGCAGCAGCGGCGCGTGGTGCAGGTCGGGCGCGGGCTGCAGCGGGGACAGCGCGCCCTCGCCGCCGCCCAGCACGTCCAGGCGCCCGCCCTCGGGCCGCTGGCGGGGACATTTATAAATACATACATGACATATATGTCTAGAATATCTACTCAAAATATATATTTGACTGTTTTTTTTATTAAAATAGGAGCAAGTTTTCTACTTATTTAATTAATCCTGGAAGATATTCTAAGAAAAAAGAGCGAATATTTATATAGACTTGTGACACACGCAAAATCATACAGGTTGCAGTTTCGATTAAAACGTTTATTTTTCTTAATCTTGTAAGGAGACAAAGCACGGCGTTGACTTCCGTTACACAAGAAACAACTTCTTAAATCTACCGGATCAAACGGTGAAGAACAGAAATGGAAACAGCATAATGGGAACATCATATCTTAACACTTTTACTTAATTTTAGGTTCCCAAGTTGCCTCTGCCTACCCTACTATATATACGCAGGATAGTACCGTCTACGATCCAAATACTGACCTGTGAGTTGATATAATGGGTGTGCGCGTGGTGCTGGTGCTGGTGGTGCGGGGGGGAGGCGAACCCGCGCGGCGCCGCGAAGCCGCCGTACTGCAGCCCGTGCGCGTACACGCCGCCCATCTGTCGCACACCGGGGACTTGACTCAGGGATCACTTGAGCAGTGCTCACTTCAATTTGACGACGAATGTGACTTTCATTCATTTTGTGTCTTGTTTTAGTATTTTCTCTACTTCTTACTTCTTTATCGAAGTTGAATCTTATATTTTCGCGATTTTTACACATTTTATATCACCAATATTTAGAATTATATGTTTTTTTTGGCTTTTGACGTTTCAAACTCTTGCTAATAGACCAATAATCATGGACTAAAATTAAAACGATACATTATCAAAATTCCAAAATTTAAATCAGTTATTATTGCTCAAAACACCAAAAAGAATGTCACAATCATCGCCAGAATCATCCAACATTGTAAACGCCAAATTGGGTGCATCACTACCATCACTATTGAACTTTTTAAAAACAAAATATAATTTATAAAAAAATATATATATATTATAAAAAAATCAATAATTATCTAATTGTCAATGACATTATGATGCATCCGATCTTTGGAAACAAAAATTGAACAAAACAACCGTAAACCAGAACACAGAGTAGCTAATGGAGGCGCTTGTTGATTGATAGAAGCTAAAAAGATTCGTCTCGTTCCTTTTCAATGAGAAATTAAAAAATCAAGCTTTTATGCGTAAAGTCTTACATAATATATATATAAAAAGATAGGTAATGAGATCTTTGGATCATTATTATCTCAAAAACCAACTAAATTTAGATCTACAATGCCATCTGTTGTTATTAATTAAAGTAGTCCAAGAGAACTTTGTAGGCAATGAAACGGTAACGGTAAAAGAAACGGTAAAAAAGTATATAAAGGTTATTCCCAATATAGTACATATTTCATATATAAAAAACCAAAAAATATTACTTGATAATAAAAATTAATGCAAAAAATATGACCAAAAGATACGATCACGATATAATTTTCAATGATTGACGATTAAATACTAATAAATAAAATAGAGAAATAAAGATATACAGATAGACATAATAGAAGAAAAAGCGCAAAATCAAGGAATGACGGAACGAGATAAAACCCTTGAGCTCAGTGGTCAACCGGATTATTGCGCCCATGTTGTTAATACCGCACCCGAACACTTCAATAGTTATACCATGTACTATATAAAAAATGTTATTTCACATTAACAGAGCATTTCGTAGGAAACAGCCAAGTCTAATAATGAAAGCGACCAGCCAAATATTTTCATTTGTAACGTAACCAATCTACAAAATACCAAAGCTTGAGTTGCTAGCGGCAAAAACTGTAAATAAAGTGTGGCGACGTCAAAAAGCAGCCCGTGTGAGGCCGCCGCTGAGTCCCATTGGCCGGTGAGATCGGGATAACGCGCTCTCATTGGCCAACAGACTTTACCAGCGTCGCACCACACGGGGCGCAAATTTGTTGACTACATTATCGTACACGAAGAACACGGAACACATTCACAAGGTATCGAACAGGAAATCGATGCATGCGGTACACGAATAATAAAAAAAATACATAATAATTTAACGTGAGAGTTAGTTTTCGGCAAAAATATTTGGGAGGTCGCTGTCGACCGGCACTAAGTGAGTTTACTTTGGCCATAGCACTGAGTTGTTAAATTAACAAAAAAAAATGCATAATAATATGTGATAAAGAGCAAGTAACGCTAGATTTATTTCATCCCAGCAATCTAGGCCGACCGAGTCACGTGGACCATGGACATTTTGATATAGTTACAAAAAAATATAGCTCCACTATAATGAAGATATATTTCTCATAGAAACTGTGTACAAAACGTTTACAACTCCCGCAACTCGTCGGAACAGTATATACAGGACCAAACAGAATGAGCTCGAGTGTTGCATGCTGTAAAACCTAAATCCGACGCCATAGTTTTCATTATAAAGTTATATAAACACATTTACCATATCATTAATGGCGCCGGAGCTCGGCACAGTTATAATAAAATAAAAAATAAATAAATCGTGTATATTATAAAAAGTAAATTAATAAAAAATCGGAGTCGGTTCGGAAGTGTAACATGAAAAACATCGACAACTGAATGGCCTCGTCGACACCAAGCGTTAGCGTCGACCAATAGGAGCTCAGTATTTTGAATTCACGCGACCTGATTGGCGCAACGTGAGCCAATGGCAACGCTTGGAGTCGACACCATATACCTATATGTCATCAAGCACTGTGCACTGAGTCTATGTATTACATAAATTAAGATATATAAGGTATATTATGTGATGCACACGTTCTACGCAGCCTACCGCCACCTTGCGCTACCAGCCGCCCTTACACAGTCCAAATGCCTGGCTTACACCTACACACTGCTCGCAGTGGAAACTAATTACCAATGTACAAAAACGTATTCAATCTCTAATAATATATATATAAAAGTTAAATTTGCAATGCGCGGGCCACGATCACACGAGCCAAGCTGTATAGAAGTCAGTCAGTCAGCCAACATGACAGTGCTCAGTAGCGGACATGTCCCAACCTGTCCACATATCTATCTACTCACTAATAACTAGGCATCGATACGTTCTAAAACTTTCATAAGGTCCACCGAAGCTATGATATTGATTGTACAGTAATAATATTAAAATATAAAAGCATTGTCACAAAAACAGCAGGAAATATATATATGTATGTATAAAATTAAAAAAAAGTAAACACTAAGTGTAGGACGCTACGAAATATATAAAAAGCGTGTGTGAGACGGAGGAAGTGAGTCACCGGATGTCGGTCGTGATGATGTCGGCAGAGGTCGCTAGCGGTAGATAGATACGCGGAAGTGGACGTCCTTACAATGAATAGAATAGTAAAGAGTGTGGAAAGTGGGGAACAGAAGTGGAACGGAGTGTCTTCACACTAGGTTCCCAAGTTCCCTCTGCCTACCCTGCCATGTGCGGGATACAGCGTGAAGCTGTTAGAGAGAGTAAAGATTGAGTTTAGTATTAGCGAGCCCGCTCCCGCACGCCATCTTGCCATCAGTGGGCTCGGACGCTGCTCGACTTGCGTTCAATGAGGGTAGTTACACTTAACCTCAGTCGAGCAACGTCCAGTACATTTTTACTTCATACTATCCAGGCGGAGGGAAATTGGGAACCTAGTGTTAAGACACATCGTTCTGTTTCCCACTTTCCGCCGAATCTGAGGCATTTTGTTAGGTCGAGTAGCGGAACTCAACGCCGCGTCTTGTTCCCAAAGCGAAGAAATGAAATTATTAAATATTTCATTTTCGTATCGCACGCGTGTGCCCCTGCCCCACGACGGGCCCCACATACGTCCAGTACATAATAATTAGATATTCCTTACAGAGAACGAGCGCAGAATGCGGCGAAGCTTACACTGTACAAGCGACATTTACATATTATCACACAGGTCCACACCCTCCTCACCACAATTACCAATATGTATATATATATAATCTGGGCATGCATATCAGTCCCACGCACGGACTGACAGTGTCACGGGCACGAGCTAGTCGAGCCATCGAGCAAACTATCGAGACCGGAAGTGTCCCCACAACACGCGCGTGCCGTGACATCGCAGCTCAAGGAGACATACCGCTAACAGTACATTACTACAAAACTGGCATCCGGCCTCCACGACACTCTATGACACTATCTATGACACCTGTTACACATTATAGTACACCATGACACATGACACGTGTCGTGGAGCTCGGATTACATGAAGATGTAAATAAAATATACATTAGAGTTTGTAAGAAGGTAATCATTAGCCACAAAATTAACTTAACCTTAACGAATAATGCTCAAAGCGCCTCAGTGTTATATGCGTTATTTAAACAAAGTTATATTAGTGTCAAGCGTAAGTACACCAGGCGCCTCGAGTATCGGGACACACTCGCGCTCTAGCCTGTGTCAGACAACCTGAGAGTGATCTAAGCAACACCAGACACCTCAAGCTGTAATAGGGACGAAAACGGGACCAAATTACATTAAAAAAAAAAAGACACAACCCTGACGTGATATCCTCCATCAATCATCATCTGTGACAATTGCATTTAATAGTTACATTGATGTCACAAGTCACGTTAGAGTGGAGGCTGTATAAGTGTGTCGTAGAAGAGTCGACAAGCCACAGGCCACAGGCCACAGGCCACAGGTCACAGCCACCAATACACAGCACAATCAACAAAGATCTTACATCTATACGGGTATTGGACTGAGACACTATCTAATGTACGCTAACGAGAGCCCCGGGTCAGGCAGGAAGCTGCAGCGACCTACATATACGCAGACGATGCAGCGGTGCAGTAAGTTGGTGCATTGATCTAAAATCTCTTGCTTTACATAAAAAAATATTCAAGATCACGCTTCGGTACACAACCGCGGACACTTTGCGAACCATCGCGAATGTCAGACCATTCACGGAGCATAACTCCAATGTCCGATGGAGCACAAACGTGTACGACAGTTGTAAATTTAGAATAAAGCGTGTACAAATAAATTAGAAAATGTTCTACCAAGCTAGAAGGGGTAATGGAAAGTTCTAGAGATTCCAAATCAACGGTTCTGTTGCATGCACGCGCCTCTAGGCCCATGTGTGGAGTTGATCGTGTTGTGTGTGTGTGTGTGTGTGTGTGTGTGTATGTGTGTGTGTTTGTGTGTATGGGAGACTGTATATAAGAAAATAAAATGGGAGATAAACTGGGAAAAATAATATGAGAAAATAAATTGGGAAGTATACAACTCCGGAAAATAGATGTCAAATGTACGATAGTTGGTGAAACTAAGAGAACAGTCCAAGAGAATCTGAACATAAATAGGATTTCAAGAAATAGGCTGGAAACCGTGAAATATCAACATTTAACATATTATATATTTAGAAATTGTTACATTTTAAGAATATTTAAAAAATAGAGAGAGCTAATATAAAGAATATTTGGGGCTTTAATGAAATTCCTGAAGGTAATGTTAAATTTCCAAGTGATCATTAGGAGTAATCATAGTATCCATATAAAGACAACCAATATTAGGTTGGAAAACTAAAAACTCGTACGAATAGTTATATCTAAAATAGACGTGTGTTGGTGTTTGGGAACAAGTGTTCGCCTGTGGAGGTGTCTGGATGTGTCTGGACATATTTCTACATGTTTTTGGATATGACTCAATGTGTGTGTGAGTGTGTGCGTGTGTTTGTGTGTGTGTGATCTTTTGGATTTGTTTGGTCTTGTTAGAATGTGTGTGTGTGTGTGTGTGTGTGTGTGTGTGTACCTGGTAGCGCAGGTGCGCGTGCGGCAGCGCGGGCAGCACGGCCGGCCACAGCTCGCCCGCCACGCCCGCCACCTGCAGCGCGCAACACCGCGCAACACCGTGAAACGTTATACTCTACCTCGCTCTCTCCTTCTCTAACCCTCTCTCTCCCTCTTCTCTCTCTCTCTCTCACACACAGATCAAGATCTTAAGGTTTCAATGTATAACCTTTCACGTTATATGCAATACGTTGTTGTAAAAAAACACCGTGAGTCTGTATGTATATTTGAATATCGAATACAAAATATATAAAATGAAGCTTGCAACTTCTTATTTTGAATAAAAATATTTGAATTTGAATTTGAATATATATTTTATCACTCCATGAAGTCGAAAATGAATATTCAATGAATATTCAGTCCCACGATCCTTTGTTACTGTTCTTAGAACTATTATATCTCTTAAAATACATCCTTATAATGCTTAAATCCAGAACGTTCTAGAACATGGTCAATCTATGCTATGCCCAGATTGTCAAAATAAGAATTATTTTATTATTATTATTAAATTAGACAAAAATATAACCAAAATATATATTTATTTATTTATTTTTTTCATATATTTTTTGGTCATATTTTCCAACTTAGCATTATCTGTGTAAAACTTACAGACTAAATAAAAAAATCGCATGATCTTAACTAACTTAGACAATGTAAAGAATTTCCTTGTAATATTTGTTATCTGTATTTAAAAACAAATATAATAAAAAAAACTGATAGTGTTTCGTGTATTCTCAAACATAAAATTTAAAAAAAATAATAATTTATAACTGCTGAGTGTCGCCATGAGTAAAAAAAATATTAAAGAACTTTATATCAAGAAGTGACGGTTCGCAAAAATCCCTGCAATTATTTCAAATATAATATAATTATTAAAAAAAATAATCAAAAGAGCAGTTAAATTATCATATATATTATATATATTTTAATTTTAAATATAGAAAAATAGAGAAAGCTACAAAACGGCTTAAAAAAAGGAAGCGAATGACGTAATAAGCGCCATTTTGTGTTAAGTCACTTGAAATGTAAAAAAAAACTTTTGTTTGTAATTTAACCGCTCTCTTTTCATACAATTTATGTATGAACAACACTAGTAAAGGAAAAGGGTGAGAGGGGGACAGGGAGGGGAGGACAATAGAGACCAGCGAGTGGGTGTCCTCAACCATGAATGAAGACTCCATTATCGTGGAGATAGAGATATACAGTTGAAGAGGGGAACAGTTGAGAAGAAAAAGCAATGGTGAAAGGGGAGGGGAGGGAAAGGGAGGACTATAATGGTAATTAATGAGATAGTGAAAAGATGACACTAGTGATTAAGGAGAAGACAGAACGATATGATAATAGTGATAAAGTAAATGATAACAGTGATAAAGAAGCTAACAGTAATGATAAGGTACATGATAATAATGATAAAGGAGAAGACAGAAGTGATAAGTTACATGATAACAGTGGTGAATATGATGACAGCAGTGGGAACGGAAAGGACACGCGTTGGTAGGGGGAGGGGGGCGAGGTGGTCCGGGGTTCATACCTGCGTCCGCGCGGGGTGCGCGGGGTGGGGCGGGTGGTCGCGGTGCGCGTGCGGCCATCCCACGTTACCCGACAGCGCGCTGAGGCGAGCGCCGCGGAGCGACATCTGAAATATATCGACAAACAATCAACAAATTAAAAAACATCACCATTTAAGAACCTGCCCCTTCCCCAAACTACCCCTCTTTCCCCTTTACTGCCCCCCCCCCTCCCCCTCTGTAATCTCACCTGGTTAATATCCAATAGCAGAGGCGTGTGGTGGGCGTGCGGTATGTGCGCGGGGTGGGCGTGCGCGTGCGGCGCGTGCCCGACGTGCGCGTGCTGGTGCGCGTGGCCGCCGTGCTGGTGCGCGTGTTGGTGCGCGTGCTGGTGCGCGTGTTGGTGCGCGTGCTGGTGCGGGTGCGCGTGCGGCGCGTGCTGCTCGTGCCACACGCCCGCACCGTTGCCGCTCACGTAGCGGACGCGACGACTGGAATTGAAATACCCACTTAGTGACGTCATTGTTTTACACACCATAGACTATTTGGTCCGTAACTTTAATTATATAATATATAATAAATAATCCTTTTCATTATTAACATATTGAGGCCTGTCGTGGCGCAGCGGCATAAGCGTGTGACTGCAACCGATAGGTTCTGGGTTCGATCCCCAGTCGAGGAAATGAAATATTTAATATTTTCAATTTAAATAATTAACGTTTCATTTCTTCGCTCCGTTAATAAGGCAAAGCGCGGCGTTGAGTTCCGCCACTCAACACGCAATGCCTCAAAATCGGCGGAAAGTGGGGAACGGAAGTGGAACGGAGCGTCATAGCACTAGGTTTCACTTCCGTTCCCTCTGCCTACCCTGCCTAGTGCGGGATACAGCGTGAAGCTGAAGAAGAAGAAGAAGATTATTAACATATTAAAACATTGCTTTAATTAAAACGAGAGTCGTGACTTATACACTTACAATATCGATATTTAAATATCCTTAAGAGTCTAATCATTCAGTCAAATTAAAGATTGTGTAATTGCGCGTTTGTGTGCGTTTGTGTCTGTCTGTAATTGTACGTTTGTGTGTGTGTGTGTATGTGTTTGTCTGTGCATGTGCCTGTGTATGTGTTTGCGCGTGTGTGTGTGTTTGTGTATCTGTGTGGGGTACACTTACGGAGGCTGGTAGTGATGTCGCGGCGTCCGCCTCTCGACGGGCGGCGCTGCGACCGATACGTTACTTTCACCTGCAAATATCAAAATAAATATTCCAATACACATTAACAAAATATATAGTTAATTATTTAAAATTAATCACTACCTCATCTCATCATCGTCGCAAAGTGACTGACCGATACGATTAACATATGACATAGCTGAAAAACCACTGCGATAAAACAGAGTTTCGATTTGGAAAAAACCGCACTCAAATCGGTACATTAATTCAGGCGCTACGTCGCCACATACAGACACACAAATAAACAGACGTGTCAAACTAATAACACCTGCCTCTTTACCAACTGTAAATGATCACAGTCTATATATACTCTTTCTTTCTTTCTTAGCTTCACGCTGTATCCCGCACGAGGCAGGGTAGGCAGAGGGAACCCGGGAACCTAGTGTTAAGACACTCAGTTCCACTTCCGTTTCCCACTTTCCGCCGAATTTGAGGCATTGCGTGTTGAGTGGCGGAACTCAACGCCGCGCTTTTAAGTCAATTTAAGTCACAGTGTATACAAAAAAAATGTTTAAAATAATATTAGAAATGACGAACCCGACGACAGGTGTCTCGAGATCCGCCTCCTCTTCCTGGTGGGGCTGTCGCCAGGCTTGCTGGACAGCTCCCCATCAGAGGAGCCCGCGTTGCTCACCACCGACTCCACCAACGGCGCTGAGCCTTCCAAAGGATTTGTGTCCTGGAATACATATATTTTTAGATCATTTCAATGCTGTCGTGGCGCAGCGGCACAATCGTGTCATTGTAAACGCCAGGCTGTGGGTTCGATCCCCACTCGAAGAAATGATTTTTTTATATTTTCAAATTAAATATTTAACGTTTGCATTTATTAGCTCTGCTTCGCTTCGCTTCAAGTTCTACCCAAACGGCAAATGGAACGGAGTGTCTTAACACTAGGTTCCCAAGTTCCCTCCGTCTACCCCGCCGCGGAAGGGAAACAGCTAGAAGCTGAGTAGCATTTCAATCCTTCGCTTCTACCAGATCGATGAAACGGAAATAATTTGTCCCCATTATTGAAAAGACATATTAATTCTATATATATTTACATACAAATACTAAAAGAACATTGAAATTAATTTAAAAACTTGACACAATTACCATGTGATGATGATGAGGTGCGTGATGCAGATGCGGAGATTCCGCGGAGGGCCCCGCGCCGGCGCCGGGACTGACGCGTAACTCTGTAACAACGAACACTGAGGTTAAACGCTGGAAGCTTCTTGTATATTCGTTTTACGCTTTACACCACACATAGCAATATGGCAAAGGAACCAACTTGTTAAAGGGTCCCTCGGGTCGTTAATTCTAGGTATGGTACCGATACTATATCAATGTGCCAGTTACTAATTGTTATACGTTATTTTTGAATAACTTCCGTAACTGATATTAGATTTTTGAAAAAATATTTGAATATTATAAGTCTTTTTTATTAATCTTTTATATTACTTGGGTTAAATTCTTGACAGAGTGTCTTAACACTAGGTTCCCAAGTTCCCTCCGCCTACCCTGCCACGTGCGGGATACAGCGTGAAGCTGAGTATATTTTTAGCGAGATAGCGCCAAACGCTACGGTCAATATACACCTCTTTCACCTCGCCCACTCTCATCAACCTCTTCATACATGATATACATATCATAGATACTGTTAGGTCAATCTATGTTTCGCCCTAACTCTCTTACATATATATAAACATATTTTATTTTAATTTATTATTAATCAAATATGTATTTTCTTTATTTTTTAAAGCTATTATAAAATATTCAGTTACGGATATTTTATTTCTGATATACGAAAGTGTAGGTTACGATTACAGAGCTCCGCAACATTTCTGGATTCTCCCTAATATTAAATATATAATTTCCTCGAGTGAGCATCGAACTCAACACCCGTCGGGTTTACAATCACAAACTTGTGCCGCTGCGCCACGACAGACTACAAAGAGTGCCAAATAAAAAGGTAAGTAATAATTTACTTTGCGATTTTCCACCTTGACTTGACAAACGACAGAAAAATGTTGGATTTATTCGATACACACTTGGCTGTGCTCCATCGATTAATGTATGAAGCCTTTCACAAAATCACACTTCGCATATTTCCAGTTAAATCATCACCAAACAACTGAGATACAGTATTTGACTGTAAGCGAATGTGTTGGTGGCGGGTTCGATCTAAGCCCAGGGTAATCATTTTATGTAATTCTCAGCACACCCTGTATCCCGCACGTGGCAGGGTAGGCAGAGGGAACATGGGAACCTTGTTTAAGATACTCTGTTCCGTTCCCCACATTGCGTGTTAAGTGGCGGATCCTAACGCAGCAAAGTGAACATATTAGAAATATTAAATACTTCGTTTCCTCGAGTGTGTACCGAACCCACAACCTTTCGTTTACAGTCACACGCTTGTGCCGCTGCGCCACGACTGGCCTCATTTATGTATTTTTATTTAAGTATATGTAATATTATCTTGTTTTCATGTTCTCGTTTTTGTAATAAAAACGCGGCGTTGAGTTCCGCAACTCTAAAGTTAATTTAAACTGAATATATTATATAATTTTATTTTATATAATTTTATTTACATTTAGATTAAAACAAAATTTGGCAACTTATAAAAATAACTGGACCTTTAAGAACCTGAATAAATATGGAAAATCTATATAACAACATTTTTTTTAGCTTCACGCTGTATCCCGCGCGAGGCAGAGGGAACCCGGGAACCTAGTATTAAGACACTCCGATCCACTTCGGTTCCCCACTTGCCGCCAAATTTGAGACATTGCGTGTTGAGTGGCGGAACTCAACGCCGCGTTTTGCTTTATTACCAGAGCGAAGAAATGAAACATTAAATATTTAAATTGAAAATATTAAATATTTCATTTCCTCGTCTGGGAATAGAACCCAGAACCTGTCGGTTACAGTCACGCGCTTGTGCCGCTGCGCCACGACAGGCCTCTGATATAACCACATAAGCCTAGTTTAAACTAATATAAAAAATAATATGAAATGAAATGCATGTTTTAACAAAAAAAAAACACGGACCCAGAGTCCGTAGTGTAAAAAAAATATTTAAAAAAAAGACCCCTAGGTTCCCAAGTTCCCTCCTTGCCATAACAAAAAAAAAAACAGAATTAAACTGCCAATCACCGCAGCGTGAGACACGACACCACTGCGCCACATCAACCTCAAACCACCCCTTCATTTGGAGACTTGCCAAAAATACTATGCACCATAGAAATTAGGCAAGGGGTGGGAGACTAGGGAGGGGAGGGAAGGGGGAGGAAGGGGGGGAAGAGGGTGGTGTTACTTTAAAATTTTGATCTCACAACGTAACATCACTTAATAGGCTTCTTGTTCAATGCCTTGAATGGTTCGAGAATAATCATACATATAATTATTGTTTGTCTAACAAGTGTTTCGTAGAGTTGGTTGTTTGTATAGAGGTGGTAGCAGGTTCGATTGTGAATAATTAATACATTGGGTAATTTTAAATTAATTTCTTGGGGCCTGTCGTGGCGCAGCGGCACAAGCGTGTGACTTAAACCGAACAGGTTCTGGGTTCGATCCCCAGTCGAGGAAATGAAATATTTAATATTTTCATTTTGTATATTTAATGTTTCATTTCTTCGCTCTGGTAATAAGGCAAAGCGAGGCGTTGAGTTCCGCCACTCAACACGCAATGCCTCAAATTCAGCGCAAAGTGGGGAACGGAAGTGGAACGGAGTGTCCTAACACTAGGTTCTCAGGTTCCCTCTGCCTACCCTGGCTCGTGCGGGATACAGCGTGAAGCTACAAAAAAAAAACTTTTAAGTGAATCGTGTATATTTAGTACCAGCGACCCGCCCGCGGCTTCGACCGCTTGAATTATATAATTGTGTTTACTAATCTCAATTACTCTCTTGTTCTAATAACATTATCACTTTTAAGACAATATCTGTACATATACTCAGCTTCACGCTGTATCCCGCACGAGGCAGGGTAGGCAGAGGAAACCCGGGAACCTAGTGTTAAGACACTCCGTTCCACTTCCGTTCCCCACTTTCCGCCGAATTTGAGGCATTGCGTGTTAAGTGGCGGAACTCAACGCCGCGCTTTGCCTTATTATCAGAGCGAAGGATTGAAACATTAAATATTTAAATTGAAAATATTAAATATTTCATTTCCTCGACTGGGGATCGAACCCAGAACCTGTCGGTTACAGTCACACTCTTGTGCCCCTGCGCCACGACAGGCCTCTATCTGTACATATAAAAATAAAATTCTAGCTAAATGAATAAAATTTTGAGTGATTTAGTCGAACTTTGTGAGAATAATATAAATACTTCAAATTGATGTAACTTTTTTATTATTCACACCGATGTAAATAAAACTAAATGTGAACACAAAACGTTGAAGAAACGTTGTCAGAAGATATGGTGAAAACTGCATTGAAATCTGCTTAACCGTTTGTGGGATATATGTTGTGAGCGCGTACAAACGGACAGATAACAATGTTGAAAATCCCTATTTTAGGCCCTTACAGGGCCTCAAAAATGTTATTAAAGACCATCAAGGCTAGGAGACCAACGACGTTTACGTAAACACAACAGTCGCAAATTCGACACCGATGACAAAAACAACACCACATACACAAAATTCCGACACAAAATACTCAAAATCGAGAAACGAAGTGTCTCATAGTAGGTTCCCAGGTTCCCAGGTTCCCAGATTGCCTCCCCGACGATACAGTGCGAAGCTAAGAACAAACAAAAGTTTTCAAAAGGCTCACACCAAGTCATTGCGTAAGCGGGGGAAAGTGTCCACCGCAGTGAAGCCGCTCGTCGTTCGTTCTCCACGAACTTACGCGCTTGTGACCTCAATTCCATAATGATAATATCGTTTTTGACACGCTTTTACAAATAGTGTATATATATTCATATATTTCTACGTTCCCAAGGTTCCCAAGTTCCCTCTGTCGGGTACAAAGAGGGAACTTGGGAACCTAGGGTTAAGACAATTCGTTCTTATTTCCGTTCAACACTTTTCGCAATTCTAGAGGCAAGGTTGTATTGAATGGTTGCCAGAGCGACGAAATGAAAATATTATTATTTTTATCTTCACGCTGTATCCCGCACATGACAGGATACGCTTTTACAAATAGTGTATATATATATTCATATATTTCTACGTTCCCAAGGTTCCCAAGTTCCCTCTGTCGGGTACAAAGAGGGAACTTGGGAACCTAGGGTTAAGACAATTCGTTCTTATTTCCGTTCAACACTTTTCGCAATTCTAGAGGCAAGGTTGTATTGAATGGTTGCCAGAGCGACGAAATGAAATTATTATTATTTTTTATCTTCACGCTGTATCCCGCACATGACAGGATAGGCGGAGGGTATCTGAATATCATAGTGTCAAAACACTCTACCTGTTTTCCACTTCCCGCTAAATGTAATGGAACTCAACTTCCATCTTGTTACCAGAGCAAAGAAACGAAAATATACAATATTAAATTGGAGAATATTAAATATTTCATTTAATCGAGTCGGAATCGAACCTACGACCTGCCACGTCTACAGTCGGACGCGTCCGCCGCTGCGCCACGACACATCTTATGATTTGCTTTTGATTGTGGTAATTCAAGAACAATCTGCACGTACCGTCGACCATCAACCATGGTTACACTACATTTGTAAATGGACACAATGGATTGAATTTGTTTTTTTTTTTTGTAAAAAGACACAACTTTCATATAAAAAAGTAACTATCCTATGAAAAACACAAACTTTTCTATTAAAAAATAACACTAGTGTTCTATAAAGAAAAACACAAATTTTTCGATAACAAAAAAACATTAGTGTTCTAGAAAAAAAAAACACAAATGTTTCTAGTAAAAAAAAAAACAATAGTATTTTATAAAAAAAAAAACACTAACTTTTCTATAAAAAAAAACCACTACTGTTCTATAAAGAAAAACACAAACTTTTCTATTAAAATTTTTAAAAAAGTAGAGTTCCACCACTCAACACGCAAATGCCTCATATTATGGGGAAAGTGGGAAACGGAACGGAGTGTCTTAACACTACGTTCTCACCCTACACTGCAATTTGCAGCGTGAAGATAAAAAAAAAATTTGCTTGCTAATTAATGTCTATTTCACGTTGTTGTGTTCCGCATAAACATTCCGTTTCCCAGGCATATTAAATTAACTGGCGGAGTTCAACGCCGCATCTAGTTTTTGTACTAAAATATGTTTTAAACGAAACATAGATTGAAAATCTAATTTATTATCTTTTAGGAACAACATACCTGTCCGTCGTCGCTCCGAGGGGCCGGCGGCGCGGCGCTCAGCGCGGCGCGACCCGCCCGCACCACCGCCTGTAACAACCACTGTATTATACACGCGAAACACGCATCTTCACGCTTACTCCTTTAAAATCGAGGTGATTTCTCAAGTTTTTAATTAATACTGGTACAATATTTACTCTTAATAAACTACTATACTATAGCTCAGCTTCTAACTCCACTCCGTTCCCCAATTTCTACAGAATATGAGGCTTTGCGTGTTGAGCAGCGGAACTCAACGCCGCGCTACGTGAAATTTTATACTATAAAATATCTATATGTATATTCTAAAATATAGAATAATCGATATCAATATAACTATTAAAGTCTTTTGTGCCGCAAGAGCACGACAAGCATATCACAAAATGAAATATTTGGCAAATTGCAGCGTTGAGTTCCGCCACTTAACACGCAACGCCTCAAATTCAGAGGAATATTTCATTATATATATATATATATATATATATATATATATATATATATATATATATATATATGTATATGTATATGTATATGTATATGTATATGTATATGTATATGTATATGTATATGTATATGTATATGTATATGTATATGTATATGTATATGTATATGTATATGTATATGTATATGTATATGTATATGTATATGTATATGTATATGTATATGTATATGTATATGTATATGTATATGTATATGTATATGTATATGTATATGTATATGTATATGTATATGTATATGTATATGTATATGTATATGTATATGTATATGTATATGTATATGTATATGTATATGTATATGTATATGTATATGTATATGTATATGTATATGTATATGTATATGTATATGTATATGTATATGTATATGTATATGTATATGTATATGTATATGTATATGTATATATATATATATATATATATATATATATATATATATATACATACATATATATAAATACAGTACGGTTAACGAGTTATGGCCGCCCATATTATTTTTTTCTATTTTTTTCTTATTTTCAATTATTTACTATCCGAGTGAACAATACACACGAATTCCAAGACATCAACGTCTAAACGACCACAATTCATCTACCTTACTATAGCTACTACTACTTAAACAAGTACCGTCAAAAATTAGCCCTGCTCTATAGTAGATTGGGCACTTCTATGAATTCGCTTGAATCCTTAATCTCTTCGACATGACTCATATATTAACCAATATATGTAATACCATTGAGCGGCTTCGCCCGCTTCATATTTTTTTTCATCTTCACGCTGTATCCCGCACATAGCGGGATAAGCAGAGGCAAATTGGGAACCTAGTGTTAAGACACTACGTTCCGTTCCCAACCTTTAGTGGCGGAATTCAGACATATTTAAATTAAAAAAATATTAAATGCTTATGTTTTCAATGTTTTTCCTCGAGTGGGGATCGAATCCACGACCAACCAGCCACATTTACAGTCACACTCCTGTGCCCCTGCGTCAGGACAGGTCTCTTGAAATGTTAGTTATATATTAAAAAAAAAAACAAAAACTTCATATAAATTGTATCTTGTGTTTTATTCTAATAAATAATCTGTAATACTCTAAAGTTTCATCTAAATACGTTCATTAGTTTCTGCGTAAATC
Source organism: Eueides isabella (assembly GCA_019049475.1). Lineage (NCBI taxonomy): Eukaryota > Metazoa > Arthropoda > Insecta > Lepidoptera > Nymphalidae > Eueides > Eueides isabella. Next base: position 305,704 of record CM032411.1, read on the forward strand.
GGAACAAACATACATACAATCATCAACTTTAACATTTATTGTACAGTAATGCTCTACTCAGCTTCACGCTGTATCCCGCACGTGGCGGCGAAGGCAGAGGGAACTTGGGAACATAGTGTTAAGACACTCCGTTCCACTTCCGTTCGAAACTTTCCGCCAAATTTGAGGCATTGCGTGTTGCGTAGCAGAACTCAACGTTGCGCTTTGCCTTGTTACCAGAGCTACTACTAATGAAAACATTAAATATTTATATTGAAAATATTAAATATTTCATTTCCCCGAGTGTGTATCGAACCCACAACCTGTCGTTTACAGTCACACGCTCGTGCCGATCTAACATAACCTTGGTTATAAACCCAATATGTTTGTCTGTACGTATATACATATATGTATGTACATATGTGTGTATGTTCGTATGTCCGGCCGTAACTCACCAACACTCATCCTCCTCTGCTCGTGGTGGTGGGGCGGGTGCCGCTTGCTGGGCGCGGGAGGGGGTGACTGTGCCACGCACGCCTCCTTCGGGCTGCCGGCGCTGCTGCCATCGCTGTAACAAACATTCAATATTATTAATATATACATATACATATATCAAATTCAGATAAGCAGAGGGAACTTGGGAACCTAATGTTACCATTACCATTGAGACAATTCCGTAACTCAATTTCCGGCATAATCCTACATTAAAATAATAATGTCTTTAAAGTGTCATTTTAAACACTCAGCAAGCACTAAGTTCCGAGTTGCGTAACTAAACGCCGCCGCTTCCTAGAGCACTGCTAATATTTATTTCTTGGCGCATTTCTAATAACAAAACGTCATTGTGTTCATGTTCATCATTTTCAACCACAGTAAGTGTTGATGAGGAAAAGGTAAAGCAGCTTTTACGAACGATTTCATCATGTTCAGGAAACAAATATATATATTATTTGAAAATCCCCAACAATGACTAATATAAAAGAGAAAAATAGTTTCAAAAACCAAAAACGCTTATATCAACTACCAGTTCCACATAGCACTTCCAGTTCAATCACCAGACCAGCTCTTTAGTGCCATAATAGTTGTTTTCTTTTTCATCTTTACGCTCTATCCCGCTCATGGTAGGATAAGCAGAGAGAATCTGGGAACTCAGTGTTACTCTGTTCCCATTAAACACTTCCGGTTTCCCACTTTCCGCCTGGGGGAATTGCGTGATGAGTGGCAGAAACCACCGAACTACTTTACCAGAGCGAAAAAATGAAAGGCCTGTCGAGGTCTGTCGTGGCGCAGCGGCACAGACGTTGTGGGTTCGATCCCACTCGAGGAAATGAAATATTTAATATTTTCAAATTCAATATTTAATATCTTCCTTTCTTCGTTCTGGCAACAAAGCAAAGAGCGGCGTTGAGTCCCGCCACTCAACACAGAATGCCTCAAATTCGGCGGAAAGTCAGGAACGGAATTGGAACGGAGTGTCTAACTGACACTAGGTACCCAATTCCCTCTGTCTACCCTTCCATTTGCGGGATACAGCGTGAAGCTAAGTAGAGTGAGTAATTTCCTCGAAAGGGCATCGAACCTGTCACTTTTACAGTAACCAGCATCACCATTCCTAAGATTAGTTCCCGAGATTAGCGAGTTAAACCAAATAACATTATTAACTTAACAATAATAAGACAAAGCGCGGCGTTGAGTTCCGCCACTCAACACGCAATGCCTCAAATTCGGCGGAAAGTGGGGACCGGAAGTGGAACGGAGTGTGATAACACTAGGTTTCACTTCCGTTCCCTCTGCCTACCCTGCCTAGTGCGGGATACAGCGTGAAGCTGAAAAAAAAAAAAACTTGACAATAAGTAAGACGATGTTAGAGATATCTGCATAGTATCCGCAGCAGCTCATCATCAGTGCAGTGTTTGTTAGAGACTTGACATAGTGCCAGCGCCAGCCAGCAAGGGACAACTGAGCACTTTGGTATAATAAACTAACATTAAAAACCGGTCAAGTGCGAGTCGGGGTAGTCCATCAAAGGTTCCATACCGATTTAAGGATTTGTTTAACTTACAAAAAATGGTCAACTTTAACTTGTGTATCAACTCATATTGTATGAAATTAAGTACATAAAGGTTTGTAATAGTTTTTTTTTAGCTGTATCCCGCACATGGCAGGGGACGCAGAGGGAACATGGGAACCTGGTTTAAGACACTCCGTTCCGTTCCCACTTTCTGCCGAATGTGAGACACTGTGTCTTCAGTAGCGGAACTCAACGCCAATACTTACCTCATTACACCAGACCAAAAATAATAAAAAAAAATAATAATATTTCATTTTCTAGAGTGAAGATCGCATCTACAGCCCAGCCTTACTTGTAGACAAAAATCTTAATTATATTAAATTAAGATATGACAGGATATTGAGGCCTGTCGTGGCGCAGCGGCACAAGAGTGTGACTGTAACCGACAGGTTCTGGGTTCGATCCCCAGTCGAGGAAATGAAATATTTAATATTTTCAATTTAAATATTTAATGTTTTATTTCTTCGCTCTGGTAATAAGGCAAAGCGCGGCGTTGAGTTCCGCCACTCAACACGCAATGCCTCAAATTCGGCAGAAAGTGGGGAACGGAAGTGGAACGGAGTGTCTTAACACTAGGTTCCCGGGTTCCCTCTGCCTACCCTGCCTCGTGTGGGATACAGCATGAAGCTAAGTAAGTAAGATATGACAACTTATGACAACGCGGCATTTTTCAAACAAAATAGAAAAAAAAGAACTAAGCATAAATACTCGTAAATTTTGTTGACTGAC
>CM032411.1:310982-475982 GCA_019049475.1 Eueides isabella
TATATATATATATATATATATATATATATATATATATATATATCTATATATATATATAAAAAAATATCACTCATTTATATGTTAAAATAATAATTTATAACATTTTTATCTGTTTGTCTGTTCGTTTGTACGCGTTAATCTCAGAAACGGCTTATCGTACTAAAATGCCATCAACAACAACATATTTCTTCAATATTAACTGTACATTTTATTTTAATCGGTAAAAAAAATCCTAAAAAATTGTCTCTCCGTTGAAATTTCAGTTGTCAACGTCTAGACATGGCCTTATAAGTGATAACGTTATCAGAACAACATCAGTAAATCAAGTAGTACAATTCAAGCGGGCGAAGCCGCGGGCGGGTCGCTAGTGACATATGTATATAAATAAGCCTATCAACAGACACCTCACAAGTGCGGGGCAAGACAAAGGCGCAGTGAGGCGGAGTGACGTCACACATTGCATCACCCGCCTCCAGTCGATCATGGGATTGAGAAAGGCCTCTACGATCGTTGGCACTCCACCAACGGTTGTACGTAACCAATGGTCTGGTAGAGGCCTATACTGGCCGGTTGTGGGTTCGATCCTGTATTTAGGAAATGAAATATTCAATATTTTGACTTGTTTGCTTTGGTAACAGGGAAATGCGCGGCGTTGAGTTCCGCCACTCAACACGCAATGCTTCAGCATAAAGTAATAAACGGAAAGAAGTATCTAAGATTGATTTTTTCAGCTTTAAGCTATACCCAATATATATGTTTAACAGAGAAAACATGGGAACATAGTGTTTAACACTCCATTCCCATTAAAGCTGGATGAATGTCACCCTCCATTTTCCAACGAATTTGAGGCATTGCGTGTTGAGTGGCGGAACTCAACGCCGCACTTAAGTTAAGTTTCTGATATAAATCAAACCAACGACCGCCGTGTATTGAAACTACTCCACTAGAACATCACAGTGCACTGCACTTTACACTTCCTCCACACATATTTACATAAAATTATCTTAGTTTCTCCGAGTACCAACTCGTTGAGTAATTCTATATCAAACATACACCGCAATGGTCTAGTTTGAGGGTAGCTAGGATAAGTTTTATCATCCCGGACACGGCAGGGTACCCAGAAGGAACTTAGGAACCTGGTGATAAGACATACCGTTCCGTTCCCCACTTTCCGTTGACATTGAAGCGTTGCGTGTTGAGTGTCGGAACTCAACGTCGCACCACCATGTTACTAGAGCGGAGAAAATTAGAAAGAATTTAACATTTCCATTTCCTCGCTTTGGTAACGAGGCAAAGCGCGCCGTTGATCTCTCCCACTCCCACAAACACACATCGCCTCAAATTCAACGGAAAGAAAATGAAATACAGTAAAAAACATACTTTATAACGATAAACTCCCTAAAATTGGTTGGTTTCCGTTAAAACCCACGTAGTGACTGTACACTCCGTATAGCGATAACTCTCTATAACGACAAGAAATGCTCAGAACCATGAGTTTCGTTGTAAAGTATTTACACTGTATTTCATTTACTTTCTTTCATCGACACGTAACGCCTCTATGATTCAGCGGACAGTAGGTAACGGAAATGCTTTATTGGGGGCAGAGGGGGCGAGGACAAATGGGGGAACAGAGTGTCTTAACACTAGGTTCCCAAGTTCCTTCCGCCTACCTGGACATGCGAAATACAATGTAAAGCAAAAAAAATACAATTCGCTACTGTTGCTTGAGCACTATGACGTATCTACATAATCTATACATATAATAAATCTATAACCGATCGCTGTCTGTTCATGGAAGATATATTAAATAACATCTTATAGGGGGTGTTTGTTTATGTAATAGGGCCTAAGATAGTGATTTTTTTTTTATTTTTTTGTCCGTTTGTCTGTGAATCCTAAAAAACTCCTAACTGGGCAACCTTCGTTCAACGTTTACTTTTTGCTTTATTCATATCGGCTAATAAAATACATATTTAGTTCAATTGCTACAAAATTTTACTAATTATTGAATATTTTAGTTTTCAATGTATTAAATATTGTCTTAGAAGTGGGGAACGGAAGTGGAACGGAGTGTCTTAACACTAGGTTCCCGGGTTCCCTCTGACCAACCTGCCGTGTGCGGGATACAGCGTGAAGCTATAAAAAAATATATATATACTGTCTTAAAAGTGAACAAGAAAGTAATTGAGATTAATAAATAATATAGTGTAATTGAAGCGGGCGAAGCCGCGGGCGGTCCGCTAGTTATTTATCCATAGTTTTTTGTACCCCTGACCAACGACCGCGAGGCCGGCGTCAGGCTACATTGAAGCGGCCCGAGGACATTGCCTTCTTACACTACCTGCTTTTTTTTTGTTTAATTTTTTTAACTTCCCGCTGTGGTAGGGTAACCAGAGGGAACGTGGGAACCTAGTGTTAAGACACTCCGTTCCACTTCCGGTCCCCACTTTCCGCCGAATTTAAAGCATTTCATGTTGAGTGGCGGAACTCAACACCGCGCTTTGCCTTGTTACCAGAGCGAAGAAAATAATACATTAAATATTTCAATTGAAAATATGAAATAATTCATTTCCTCTCGTGTGTATCGAACCCACAACCTATCGTTTACACTCACACGCTTGTGCCGCTGCGCCACGACAGACCTCAACTTCACTTGCATTGCATATATACTGATAGACCAAAATAATAAAAAAAAAAACAAAAATTTATTGTATATATAAGAAGCCGTTGCGACGAAATGAAACGTTCGTGAAACCGTAAGCACAACGGATGCAAGTTCGATTTCCGTTTGGGGGAATTCAATTCGTCTCTCACTCGCTCAGACAACCGCAGAACATCTCCAAGTCATAGTATATTATGTATGTATAAGATATCATGTATTAATTGAACTGGCTACCATCAAAGAGGTAACAGCTCCCAGTATACTGCACCGCTGGGACCTCTATTTAATGACCACTTACAGTATTCGTAAGCACTGTGATAACGCGCAGTTAAAGTACGTATACCTAGTTTAAAGCAAAAAGGGTATAAGTCAAGTTTTCTAAATTATTTTTTTTATATAATAATAAATAAGTATGACAGCATATGGACTAATTTTGAGACAGTGACAGTGAGTGGGTTCCCGTTGTGGGGAAGTACGGAAGTATCACTATTTTGGTTCCTATAACATTAATTAAACGATAAGCTATAAGATGTTATTTAATATATCTTCCATGGACAGACAGTGATCGGTTACAGAATTATTATAAGTATAGATACAGATTATCTCGAAACTTTTGATAAATGGGTCGACTCTACCTCACCAAAACAACGACAATTAACCATAAAAAAGAGACACAAACTCTCTCTACTCTCTCCTCACAACTCCATCCAAGTTATTTTCCAACTATGGAACCACTCACGCGCACGCACAAGTCGTGATCTCTCACTGCGTTTAATTCGGTCATCCTGTTTGTACCGTAACTTGCCCTTTAGTGGCTATCTTTGAAGTTAATTATCTGTTTGAGGCATGTCGTAACCGAAACGTTGTGGGTTCGATCTCAACTCGAGGAAATGAAATATTTAATATTTCCAATTTAAATATTAAATGTTTTCATATCCTCGCTCTGGTAATACCTATAATAAAGCACGGCGTTGAATTCCGCAACTTCTTCCACGTAATGCTTGAGGCATGTTCAATGGCAAGTGGAGAACGGAACGGATTGCCATAACATTAGGTTCCCAAGCTCTCTCTGCCTACCTAACTAACCACGTGCTGAAAAAAAATCTCTTGGATGTTCAGTGGAAAAAGAGACAGTGGGCAGCGTCGATATTCACTAATTAACACAAATTAAACTACATACATGGACACCAGTTCCTCATATCAATAGGTATTAAGGTTCCCAATTAGGTTCCCTATGTTCACCCTTATCCTCCCATATTTGGGGTACAGCGTGAAGCTAATAAAAAAAATATCTTCTTCAAGAGTGACGAAGCACCATCACGATCCCATTGTCAACAAATGGGGGAGATGGGGCCGTTGAACTTACGATTTGGGGTACAATTCTAATCAAGGGCACGCAAGAATGACCTCTAACCCATAGACAGTACGTTCACATTCCCTTTGAACTAAAACCTATACATAATATCAGTCTAAATAAGGCTCAAAATATTTCTCCAAGCGTTTGCACCATTTAAGAAGATCCAATACATCCAAAACCTTATTTCCACAGCAATACGATTTAAAATAGCGTAGCACAAATTCACATTAAACACGACCAAGCAAGGGCAACACAAAAACGCACTTTAACACCGTCAAATTGAGCACATTATGCGGCGCAGAGCTCCGGTGGCTGCGAAAACACGATAACACACCAAATGGACCGGCGACCGATTTCCATGTCCCATCTCTTTCACACCTATACGGGAAATGTACGTGTGAAGGAGATGGATGATACTGTGATAAAAAAGCGTACAATCGATTTTCAACCTTGTACGTTTAGATCTAAGGTACATACTCCTACCAAATTTGAAAAAAAAATGAGTTATCTCTGTAGCGAAGGCGTACCAGAACCAAGTATCTTACTTACAACTTGTTTTTGCGTTGACGTCATGAAAAAAAAGAAAGTCACCACAATTTGGGGAACCAAAAGGGAACCTAATGTTAAGTCATTTAGTACCCCACTTTCAACTAGTTTGTTCAACGCTTTGTTATTAGCCAAAACGAGGATACGGACAGTACAAAAAATTAAATTCCCTAAACAGGAGTCGAACCTGTGACCACAAAAGCTTCAAACTTACGGCTCGATTGTAAACAAAGGAAACGTCAAAGTAGCACGTAACGCTCCGTGACGTAATCACATTAGCCCGATTAATGAAAGTAAAGTCGTACAGACGACAAAAGTCACGGTACTAATATAGATGACTAGCGACCCGCCCGCGGCTTCGCCCGCTTGATATTACTTTGTCGTTCTAATAACATTATCACTTTTGAGACAGCATTTATACACTGAAAACTAAATTTTATAGTAATATTAATCTGGCTAGGTGTTTCTGTGATTAGCGCTCACAAACGCACATACAAAAAATACGCCCGCAATCTGATCCGTAATGATTTAATTTCATAGTCCTTGTAAAAAAAAAAACAAAACGCAGCGTTGAGTTCCGCTGATCCACACGCAACGCCGCAAATTTATTAACAATAGGTTCCCATGTACCCTCAGTCTATCCTACTATGGGCAGGATTTAACGTGAAGCTAAATCTACAATGATGATTGATGGCACAACAGTAATACTTACATACTGTTCTCAACTTCACGCTGTATCTCGCACACGGCAGGGTACGCAGAGGGAACTTGGGAACCTAGTGTTAAGACACTCCATTCCACTCCTATTTCCAACTTTCCACAAATTTTTTGAGGCATTGCGTGTTGAGTAGCGTAACTCAAAGCTGTGCATTGCGTTGTTAGCAAAGTGATAAAATTAAAATATTAAATATTTCATGTGAAAAATATTTAATTTCTTCGTCTGAGTATCGAACCCACAACATGTGCCGCTGCACCATGAGAGGCCCATTATAGTTCTATGACAAGTATCAAGTATGGCCTCATTCTGAGCGTTTGTGACGTAACGTACACGTGGAGCGTATATAAAGTAGGCGGGTGTGCTGGGGGCTTTTAATTTATGGCTTGTTTTCATTAGTTTTTCTTCTATTTTTTTTAAAGTTCCTGCACGCAGCAGAGTAGGCAGAGGGAACATAATTTTTAAGACATTCCGTTGTCCACGCAATGTCTTATTTCCGATACTTTACATGTTTGTCTTGTTAGATAGAGAGAAATTAGCGTTAAGACACGTTTCCTTCTCCACTTTTCAACAAATTTGAGACATTACATGTTGAGTGGCGGAACACAACGACGCCTCATCGTCTTGCTTAGCCCAAAATGAAGTTGGATCCAAAAACATAACATTTACAACCAGTCCCTGTACAACGCACGTGCAGCACGTTGTCTACATATTTTAAAAAGGTTATCTCTGGCTACTTCTAGAACCTACAGAACAGAACCAGAACGAGATCCAAAAAAAAAAGGAAAACAATATCTTATACCAAATTCCATAGAACTCAGTATAGTAACACCCATACAAGTTCTGTTATCACCACATACATTTGCGGTCACTCTACGATCGAGACCTACATACATGCGGGTACCATACTATATTACACAGCTCCTTATCTCGGCTTCGAAGCCGCACCCACCGTCCCAGTTCCGGCGACGAGTGAAATTCGGAATGATTCACAAAGCGGTCAGCAAAAAATCTGACCATGTACAGAAAAATGGACGTTAAATTGACATTTATTTACATTTTTTATTTCGATAATTTTTTATTTGGGGTTTCCACAATAAGTAAATGGGCATGTGAAGATTTCTTTCTTTGATTACAATCATAAGTTTCTTTTTTGTTGTGACCAAGCGCGGCGTTAACTTACGACGTGTTCCTTTTTTAAAAATTACTAAAAAAAATCACTTTCATCTGCCTGTTATATAAGAGAGGATACATTATGTAATAATAATCTGTGTAATCTAGTGTTGAGACACTCCGTTCTGTTCCCATTTTTAAATTGGGACTTGGCAGGATGCGAGTTCGACCCCCACTCGGAGAAAATATTTTCATTTGTTTCGCAAAAACAAAACAAAACGCAGCGTTAAGTCCCGCCCACTCAACGATCTAGGATACGGAACGGAGTGTCTTAACACTAGGTTCCCAAGTTCCCTCTGCTCATCCTGCCGTGTGCGGGATACAGCGTGAATATAAAAAAACGAGGGATAGACCACTTTGTCATTACAACTGTTTCAATTAACAATTCAAGGCAACAACATAAACGTGATGTACATACAGACGCATATTCTATTATATAAATACTTAACTAATATACACTTTACATATCGACATTTACATTTACTTCGTAGGGCTAGGAGGAGTTCAAATTTAGATTTTTATACTATTACTTTTTTATTAATATTATTAAAACGGCAAATCACGGCGTTAAGTTACGTAACGCAGTGACTTAAAAATTAGACAGAAAGTGGTGAACGTAACGGACTATCTTAACCCCAGGTTCCCAAGTGCCCTCTGCCTTTTACAATAATACAACAATAGAGGCATAAACGTGCGACTACCTAGTAGTAAACGCGCCAAGTTACGGGTTCGATACCCACTCAAGGTAAAAAAAAAAATTTAATAATTTCATTTCTTCTCTCTTGTAACAAGGTAAAACATGGAGTTTTGCCATAAAGAAAGCGGGTTACTAAATAAAGTGAGTTACCACTAGGTTCCCAAGTTCCCCAGCCATGTGCGGGATACAGCGTGAAAAAAAAAAAAAGGAAATACTTTACAAAAACCATATTTTGTCATACATCTCAACAACAATACAAGCTCTATTTTATCTATTTTACCCTAAAATGAACACAACTATAGATATTCACGGCGAGACACCCTCCGGCCCCAGTCAGAGCCACTCGCCCCAACGTGCTACGTACAATAGTACACACCGCTACGTAGATATACCCTAGAAGACCTCGCTGATATTTGTTTTTCACCTACCCTACGCGGTGTACCGAACAAAGGGAACCTTGTGTCAAGACACTCAGTTCCCCAAAATTTCGAGACATTGCATTATGACAGATGAAGTATGCATCAAACGCGGCGTTGAGTTCCGCCACTCAACACGCAATACCTCAAATTCGGCGGAAAGTGGGGAACGGAAGTGGAACGGAATGTCTTTACACTAGGTTCCCGAGTTCCCTATGCCTACCCTGCCGTGTGCGGGATACAGCGTGAAACTGAGAGTGAGAGAAAGTATGCATTATTTTTTTTTTTCAGCTTCTCGCTTACATCGGCATAAAGACGGTGATAATCAAGTGTTAAAACATTCGTTCAATACTACACCCCAAAATTACAGAAGCATCGTCGTGTTGCATACGGCGTAATTCAACGCCGCGCTTTGCCTCGGTACTTTAAGATAATATCTAGTCATTGAAACTAAAATTTCAAGTAAAGAAATAAATATATTATATCAATTTTGTCGAAATGAATATTTTGAATTGCCGTAACATTATTGTTACGACAGACACTCAACTGGAGCGAAGGTTGCCAAAATATAACAGTGCAAATTACATTTGTATCTGGTTTTGCTGTTTCTGAGATTAGCGCGTACATACGCACGGACCAACAGACAAAAAATCACTACCTTGGCCCCTATTAAATGAATAAGCGTCCTCTGTAAGATGTTATAGAGGACGCTTAGTCTGTCGTGGCGCAGCGGTACAAGAGTGTGACTGTAACCTATAGGTTCTGGGTTCGATCCCCAGTCGAGGAAATGAAATATTCAATATTTTCAATTTAAATATTTAATGTTTCATTGCTTCGCTCTGGTAATAAGGCAAAGCGCGGCGTTGAGTTCCGCCACTCAACACGCAATACCTCAAATTCGGCGGAAAGTGGGGAACGGAAGTGGAATGGAGTGTCTTAACACTAGGTTCCCTCTGCCTACCCTGCCTCGTGCGGGATACAGCGTGAAGCTATAAAAAAAATAAAAAATATAAGATGTTATATTTTCCATGTACAGACAGTGATCATTTACAGATTTATAATTAGTTAGCTTCGCGCTGGACAGGATACACCGTGTTCCCCACTTTCTGCCAAATTTGAGACATTGCGTGTTGACTGACGGAACTCAACGCCGCGCATTACGTTGTTACCAGAGTGAAGATATGAGAACATTAAATATTTAAATTGAAAATGTTGCATATTTCATATCCTCAAGTGTGTATCGAACCCACAGCCTGTCGTTTACAGTCACACGCTTGTGCCACTGCGCCACGACAGGCCTCTCTTTGTATATATTAAGTAAATAACTATTATAAGGTTTTCAAATCCTGAACAATCGCGTGCGGCGCGCGATCTGTGATCTGCACTAGCTAATATAAGCGTCACGGCATATATATATATATATATATATATATATATATATATATATATATATATATATATATATATATATATATATATATATATATATATTGTACGGAAGTCGCTTTTTACTATAGAAAAAGCACACGAACCCGATGTGCCGACTGCCGGTTCGATTTCCGCTAGATGTAATTAACAACTGTCATACCCCTCGCTCTGATAACACAACACACCGGCTTAGAATAGGATCACCCTGGTACTGATGGTGTCGTAAGAGGCGACTAAAGTGCGTGTGGTAGAGTCACGTTGCCAGCAATGGCAACACGCATGGGCAGACTCGACCGGAGTGTTACCACCCCCGGCATTTAAGACCGGCGTTAAGTAGTGGCTTTGGCCACTGCGTTTCGCATCAGGTACGCTCGTTTGCCGTCATTTCCATAAAAAAAAAAAAACAAAGTACAGCGCTGTACCCCGCATGATAGGCAAAGAGAAACTTGTGACCGGACACTTCGTTCTGCTTACGACACGTTATAGAGACATTGCGTATTGAGAGACGGAACTCAACGCCGCATTGTTACTGCCAAAACGGGAAAATTCAAATCTCTTAATTAATATTATCTTACACCCGAGCGGGAATTGAGCTTGCAACCCCCACATATATGTACTTATCATTTTTTTTTCAGCTTCAGGCTGTATCCCGCACGAGGCAGGGTAGGAAGAGGGAACACGGGAACCTAGTGTTAAGACACCCCGTTCCACTTCCGTTCCCCACATTCCGCCGAATTCGAGGCATTGCGTGTTGAGTGGCGGAACTCAACGCCGCGCTTTGCCTTATTACCAGAGCGAAGAAATGAAACATTAAATATTTAAATTGAAAATATTAAATATTTCATTTCCTCGACTGGGGATCGAACCCAGAACCTGTCGGTTACAGTCACACGCTTGTGCCGCTGCGCCACGACAGGCCTCAACCATTTATTCTTTACTAGTTAATTAAAAAAAAACATGAATAATATGTAAAAAAAAAAAAAACTATTTCCGTATACGCCCTTATTCCAACACACACACACACACACACACAGCTCACACGCGTGTACGCACACGCGTGACGTCACAATGTTAGTGAACCGTACTACCCACATTGACAATCGACTCTAACCACATACATATAAGGTTCAGATCGACGTGGCAAATACAAAAGGGCCTTAACAAAACAAAAGGAAGTATGAAACTGACTTCCAAGTACCAACACATATGGTTTTCCTGTAAATGTTGCTCGAGCACATTAGTCTCGTGACTCAGGAGAGGCTGTTGAAGGCTTCGACTGCTGGTTATGTGAATATAGAGCTTACATACAGAATTTACTATGAAAAACGGTTTTTTTATTATCGAGGCCATATTGACGCGATGGAACGTGTGTGAATGTGAACGCCACGATTGTGGGTTCAATCCTGAGGAAATGAAATACTTAATATTTTCATTTTCTTGTTGCAAAACGCGGCGTTATGTTCCGTCACTCAACACGCAATGCCTCAAATTCGGGGAACGTAAGTGGAACGGAGTGTCTTAACACCTACCATAGCGTATAGAATGAAATCATTAAATATCTCATTTCCCCCAACCGGGATCGAACCCGTAACCCGCTTACGCCGCAGCCACTACTACAAAACAGAAACAAACACATTCTCCTTCCAATACAAAAGACACATCTTTAATAAAAAGCGATGGAGTCCTTTGTCTCCGCCTTGTCTCGCTATTACTTAGAACCGACTTTACAAAAGGGAGATTCAAAGTTTTTGTTTTAGATACTTCATTTATGTTCGAGGCCTGTGGTGGCGCAGCGGCACAAGCATATGACTGTAACTGACAGGTTGTGGGTTCGATCACCACTCGAGTAAATGAAATAATTAATATTTTCAATTTAAATATTTAATGTTTTCATTTCTTCGCTCTGGTACCGCGGCGTTGAGTTCCGCCACTCAACACGCCATGCATCAAATTCGGCGGAAAGTGGGGAACGGAGGTGGAACGGAGTGTCTTAACACTAGGTTCCCAAGTTCCCTCCGCCTACCCTGCCACGTGCGGGATACAGCGTGAAGCTGAGTAAGAGTGTTTGAGGCCTGTCGTGGCGCAGCGGCACAAACGTGCGTCTGTTAACACGACGGGTCGTAAGTTCAATTTCCACTAGAGAACATTTATTATTTATAATTGTCATTTCTACGTTCGTCGTTGAGTTCCGCCAATTAACCAACAACGCCTCTAGCGAAAAGTTGGGAACGGAAATATCTTAATAAACACTGAACGGAGTGTCTCCACACTAGATTCCCAAGTTCCCTCCGCCTTCCCTAACACGTGCGGGATAGAGCGTGAAAGTAAATTAAAAAAAAAAAGCATAAACAAGTGTTTCGTTCTGTTCACGCGCACGTGCGGCGACACAAGGAGAAACCAAAGTAAGGACAAATAACAAAGCGAACGGACGCAATTTTGTGAATAATTCATTTTGGAAAGTCGCCGGGCGTTGGGCAACGAGACACGTGCCCGATACTGTGTTATCAATACTATACTTGTTATCTTCACGCTATAACCCGCTGTATCACGCATATATCGTATAGCTAGTATTAACACGCTCCGTTAAACACGCACTGCTACATTCGAGGTACATTATGTTTTGAGTGACGGCCATACATAACTCACTCCTCCAAACGGGAACAGATCCCACTACCTTTTACAGACAGACCGTAATATACAAAATATTTACATATATACATAAATTGCGTCAAACAACTATAATTAAAAAGCGATTTGGACTTTTCAAACTTAACCCATTTTTTTTAAATCACCCTGTATTCCACATACGATACAGCAGACTTGGGAACCTAGCTTAAAGGTTACTTTTCATGAAACTTAAGCCGTTCCGCGTTAAGCTGCGGAACTCAACACCGGCTTTCGTAACGAGCGGAAATGAAAATCCTAAATATTTAATTTCCCCATGGGATCGAACCCACAACTTAACGCCTTTACAATGGCACACCCACACCACTGCGCCACGACAGGCCTCGACCTAGTAGGCACCATAAAAGTGTGTAATCAACAAATGAATCACTGATTGAGAAACATTGAACAATGGGCGGCGAGAGTGGCGGTGAGAGGCTGAGTGGCCTGAGTGGCCTGAGTGGCCTGAATAATCCAGAATAAGTAAGGCCAGTCGTGAGATAGTTGATTCGATTCCTGATTTGGGGGGATGTAATATATTGAACATTTACATTTCCTCGCTATGGCAACAAAGCCAATGGAAAGTGAACAACGGAAATGCCTTGAAACAGAGTATATTAACACCAGGTTCCCAAGTTCCCTCTGCCTCAATGTACGATACACCATGAGGCTAATAAAAGGGTTAAAATAATGAGGCAGACGGGACAGTATCTATTGACAGTATGCTGAAGAAAGGCTACCTACATTTACGCTTTTGACAATTCGTGGCGTTGTGATGCGCAACACCAAAGAGAACGAGAAATATATTTTTTTTCTCTTCACTCTGTATCCCGCACACGTAGTCAGAGGGAACTTGGGAACCTATTTTGAAGACTACTTCCGTTTCACTTCCGTTCCCCACTTTCCGCCAAATTTGTTATTATTTATTTATTTATTTAATATATATTTACTTATACATACATATGTTAAACTGTCATACATATTAATGCCATCAAATCACGATAAAAAATACATACAAAATGGTAAATGTTAACATTTTATTAAATATTTGATTTATTTATTTATTTTCTTAAAAAAACTGGAAGCCGTTGGAACATTTTAACAAAAAAAAACTACCAAACGTCAAACACGCTGTATCCCGCACAACGCAAGATAGACAAACCCTAATGTTCCGACATTGCGTGCCCCCACGCACCACCAAATTAGGCCCCCACCTGGAATCGAATTCACAACGACCACGGTAACAATATAAGCAAGTATTTAACCAAAATATATTAACGTGTACAATACATGAAGCATAGTGACGTCGGAAGTGCTTGAGATAACCATAATCGTAGCGAACTGATAAATACCTATACTTTTGATGCCAATATCTTAAATGCCTATTGCAGGAAACCCCAATTTTTTTAACCTTGGACGCAAAAGGAGGTTATGAGTTTGTTCTATCTATCTGTATGTGGCACCATAGCTCATAAACGAAAATAAACCCCGATTTATGTGAGGTTACTTTCTTAAATTTCTTTTCTAACTTTCGCTTTTAAGCTATACTTTTTTTTTTAGCTTCACGCTGTATCCCGCACGAGGCAGGGTAGGCAGAGGGAACCCGGGAACCTAGTGTTAAGACACTCCGTTCCACTTCCGTTCCCCACTTTCCGCCGAATTTGAGGCATTGCGTGTAGAGTGGCGGAACTCAACACCGTGCTTTGCCTTATTACCAGAGCGAAGAAATGAAAGATACATTAAATATTTAAATTGAAAATATTAAATATTTCATTTCCTCGACCGGGGATCGAACCCAGAACCTGTCGGTTACAGTCACACGCTTGTGCCGCTGCGCCACGACAGGCCTCACTTTAAGCTATACAATATTGAATATTTCTGACAGAGCACAAGCATAGATAACTTGGGAACCTAGTGTTAAGACACTCCGTTCCATTCCCCACTTTCCGCCAAATTTGAGACAGTGCGCGCTGCAGTAACGGAGACCAACGTCGCGCTTTTGCCTTGTCATAAGAACGAAAGAAAAGAAAACATTAAGTATTTAATTTGTATCATATCATTCCCTCAAAACGGAGATCGAACTAACAACCAGTCTCACCTACTTGTGCCACTGCGCCATTGAAACCACATCAACAGCAAAAAGCTGATAACCAACACCAAAGTACCAGGTCACGTCACTGCCCCGCAGTAGAACGCCGCTGGCATCCGATCAACGGCCAAATTAAAAATATTTGGCAACTTTTATACATTTTCATAGCAGAATCTTGCGATGGTTTCAGATAATGTTTATGATAAGTTTCAGAATTCTTCAAATATTTGGTAGTACATAGACTTTAACGCGCGGAAATGTCTGTACATGGAAGATATGTATATAAAAAATATATAAAAAAAAATCTATTTAAGGAACATTTGTTAATATAGATCCCTACTCGAGGTAATGAAATATTTAATATTGTCACGTTAAATATATAATGTTTTCATTTCTCCGCTTTGGTAAAATGGCAAGGGGCGGCGTTGAGTTCCGCCACTCAACACGCAATGCCTCAAATTTGCGCGGAAATTGGGAAACAGAAGTGGAACGGAGTGTCTTAACACTAGGTTCCCAAGTTGCCTCAGCGTACCCTGCCGTGTGCGGGATATAGCCTGAAGCTAAGTAAGTAAGTACCTAAGTATTATAATCATATCATGGCGCTGAAAACCAACGCCTGCGTTTCTGTGTAACGCAGCGAGTGCGGTCAGAGATATCCCAGCTCCAAGCCGGCGAAGCCGCAGGTAAAAGCTGGCAATAGATAATATTGAGAATTTTGTTAGCTTCACGCTGTATCCCTCTCGTAGCAGGGTAACCAGATGATACCTGGGAACCTAATTTAAAGACATGCGTGCGTTCCCATAAGGATACTTACGCTCCCACCTTTCCACCGAAATGTGGTAGTCTAGGTCATTGCAAGAGCGAGGCCAAGAAAATATTTAATATTTAATTTCCTCGAGCGGGGATCGAACCCATACCCAGTCGAGTTCACAGTCGCACGCCTCGATGGAGTCAGTGTTGTCAGTAAAATTGATAGTTTTAACTTAACAGCGCGTAAAGATGGAAATTTTATGATTTGTCGCATTCTGTTAACATGAGATACATTTGTAACGCGAAAGTTTGTAATAATAGGTAATTTAATTTTCAGCTTCACGCTATAACTTGCACATGGCAGGGTAAGCAGGGGGAGCCTGGGAACTTAATGTTAAGACATCGCGTGGCAGTGTCGGAAATCAACGCCGTTCACCTTTACAGCCTCACGCTTTTGCCACGCCACGACAGGCTCCATTATTCGACATAAGGAATAAAAAATATTATTTTAGATAATGAAAACGAAACGGGACTCAACCCCGCAACTGTGGAACACTGTCCAAGCGCTCCGACCACTTAGCCATACGTTCTCAACAAGCTATGCTAAAATTATTATTGAAATGCATTCTCGTATATTGGAAAAAGCCGAAACATAGACATAAAACAATAAACTCATCCAAGCATTTCAACTGGCGGAACTCAACGCCGCGCCTCATCTCACTACCAGAGCGAGTGAATTAAAACATAAAATAATCAATTCCTCTACCGGAAATCGAACCAAAACGCTTCAAACGGCCTTAACAGCCGAGGAATGAATACAAAAATTCTTGGCAAAAAAAACTTGTCGATCAAAACTGACCTACTGACTACGTTCCAAATAGAACGCCACTAAGTTGCTAAGTAAATATATCCTGTATATATACATATATACTATACTTATATATATATAAATCTGTAACCGATCTCTGTCTGTTCATGGAAGATATATTAAATAACATCTTGTAGGGAACGTTTGTTTATGTAGTAGGAAGAAAATAGCGATTTTTATCTGTTTGTCGTGGCGCAGCGGCACATGTGTGTGACTGTAACCGACAGGTTCTGGGTTCGATCCCCAGTCGAGGAAATGAAATATTTAATATTTTCAATTTAAATATTTAATGTTTCATTTCTTCGCTCTTGCAATAAGGCAAAGCGCGGCGTTGAGTTCCGCCACTCAACACGCAATGCCTTAAATTCGGCGGAAAGTGGGGAACGGAAGTGGAACGGAATGTCTTAACACTAGGTTCCCGGGTTCCCTCTGCCTACCATGCCCCGTGCGGGATACAGCGTGAAGTTTTATCTGATTACAAACATACAAACATACGTTTTTACGCGCGCTAATCTCAGAAACGGCTAACCAGATTTAAATGCAGTTTTCACTATTATAGTCTGGCAACATTTCTTGAACATTTAGTGTTTATTTTATTGAAATCAGTTAAAAAAATAAAAAGTTAACTCAATATTAATAATTTATTTGAAATTTTAAATATCAATGTAAAGATATTGACTAAAAAGTGATAACGTTATTAGAAAAAGTACTTAAAATAAGAAATGAAACATGATATTAATTTAAGCGGGCGAAGCCGCAGGTGAGTGCTAGTTAATATTATATCGTGAAAGAGTTTAGCTTCCCGCACCTGGCAGAGTTGTCAAAGAGAGCTCAGGAACCTGGTGTTTAGATACTTTGATTGTGTGGCGGTACTTAACGCCGCGCTTTATATACTACAACTTAGGTTATATTTCTTTTACTTCACACTGTATCCCACATAACAGGGTGACAGAAGGTACCTGGTAACCTAGTATCGTACGTGCATGACTAAACGCCCACAGACATAACTGTACTCACGATTTGTGAAGAAACGATGCCTTTTTAGCGATCGCATAAAAAAAATAACAAGTTTGTGAACAAAGTAGTCAAATAAGAAGGTACCGACCGTCCGTGATAAGTCAAGTGGGGCGTTGGGTGCAAAAAAATCGGTCAAGTGCGAGTCGGAGCAACACACCGAGGGTTCCGTAATATTTTTAAGATCATAGGCCAACTGCAACTACAGTTTATAGAAGTCGACAAACTTATGTTTGTGGCCATATGCATTCATTTTGTATGAAACGAAGTATTATTAGAAATTTGTTACAATTTTTATCTGTAATACTTAGTTTCACGCTCTATCCCGCACATAGCAGGGTAAGCAGAGGGAACTTGGGAACCTAGTGTTAAGACACTCCGGTCCACACCTGTTCCCCAGTCTCCGCCGAATTTGAAACAATGCGTGCTGAGTGGCGTAACTCAACGCTTAATATTTCATTACCTCGAGTGTGTATCGAACCCACAACCTGTCGTTTACAGTCACACGCTTGTGCCGCTGCGTCACGACACGCTTCATTATTAATATATATTTGTAATATAAATAAAAAATGCAAGTTCCGTACCTACGTAATTGTTACCAAATTACGTAATTATTAATCTCTGCAAATTACAATAAATGTTTAGAAAAAGTCCAAGGAGAACGAAGACTATGGAGGAGGGATTACAAGATGGGACGGGAATCGGGCTATGTTTTTTTTTTTTTTTTATGGAAGAGACGGCAAACAAGCGTACGGGTCACTTGATGGTAAGTGCTCACCGTCGCCCACGGCCCCGTGTAACTCCAGAGGAGCTACAGGAGCGTTGCCGTCTTTTAATGTGGAAGGGCACCGGGGCCCGGCATTACCTAATGCGAAACGCAGTGGCCGTAGCCACTACTTAACGCCGGGGGTGGTAACAATCCGGTCGAGTCTGCCCATGCGTGTTGCCATTACTGACAACGTGACTCTACCACACGCCTTCAGTCGCCTCTTACGACACCATCAGTACCAGGGTGATCCTATTCTAAGCCGGGACCACACGGCAAATCTGTTGCCGTTCCCCATTATTCAACAAATTAAAAGTATATACACTCAAGTACTCACTCTCCAAGTACAAAGACAAACCTAACATCCGATGTGAACCCGCACTTGGCGAGGTCACCGCGTCCACCAACGTTATACACAATCGTAAACTTGGAGGTTACAATACGTTTTCTCGACCTTGTGACGTACCTACTACTTGTCGGCCGGCAACAAGTTATTATCATTATATTTAACTGCTAAGTTGCCTACTTCACACTCAGGAAATCGTGGATTCGATACCCGAGCGGGGTAAATTTATATTTACATTGAAATAATTCTATGCCTTAACGTTAATTTATTAGCCGAAATCAAAAAAATATTGTGAGAAATCAAAAAAATCAGAGTATTATGATCAATCAAGACTTTCAAGCACTAGAACTAGATTTTACAAGTGAACACATATGTACAGATACTTTACAAAAAATCTAGGAAATATAATGATTAGTTTCCGTTTAAATATCGAGGTCTCATCCCTTGGTGCTATCAACCGTTCTAACCATGTCACCTTTCTCAGTCCAGTAACTACGTCTCTGCATTATCTGTGACATACTAAATAATAAAAACGTTTTATATTATAAAGAATATAAAAAAAAAATACAAAAAGCATCTTTGTCCACAGCGCGACTTTTAAGAAGATCTGGCTCAGCATCACAGTCGACACGACCAGACTAAAACCAAACTTAAAGTTCCGTAATAAGCCCAACCTTGACCCCAAATTCAGATCAATCTCCAGCAGCCACCTTGGTCTTAATTACCCAGAAATTTTTGGACAATACAACAATTGAAGCTGACAGTTGAGCATAATGTTTAACCCCAAAAGAACCTGTCGCAATGAGCGTTGCAGGGTCAAGGGTACCCAACTCGGTGAAGGTTCCTCGCCCAAGTGGCCTCGACGCAACAATCGCTTACTTAAAACGTTTTTCTGATCGCGAATCATAAACCACGTTTGTAACGGCGGCCATCAGCAGGAAGTGCTGTTGGCGTTACAAAACTAGCTGATACCAGCTTCCGGGATTTGGTAATGTGCGGAATAACCTTTGGAATAAACGATTTAACTATACAATTACTACAATGTACTGTTCTTGGTGGTTCTACAAATAGCAACGGATTTTATTTATTTTTTTCATTTCCTCGTTTCCGTAACAAGACATGGTGCAGCGTAGAGTTCCGCTGCTCATCAATATCTCGAAATTAAAAGGCGAAAAGGGTTAAACGACGTGTTTCAACAAATGCATTACCAGTGCCTATAATGTTAATTCCGATATACACAGTGAAGATGTGTACTTTTATTTTAATAGTTCATACAAAAAAAAAAACTTTAGTCGTTAGTTATTCAATATACAAACAACACTACAAACTTTCAGAAAACACGTACAAGCGTGAGACTGTAAACGACAGGTTGTGGTTGCGATCACCAATCGAAGAAGTGAAATATTTAATATTTCCAAATGATATATTTATTACTTTACTGTATAAACAAGACAAGGCGCAGCGTTGAGTTCTGCCACTCAACACGCAATGCCTCAAATTCGGCGGAAAGTGGGGAACCTAGTGGAACGAACTGAGTGTCGTAACACTAGGTTCCCAAGTTTCCTCTGCCACCCCTGCCATGTGCAGGATACAGCGTGAACCTAAAACCATTACTTCCCAGGAGGTCTCCTGGGAAGTAATGTACACCACGAAATAGTCGACTAAAATCATAGCAAAAAGAGCCTTGTAACCATTACCAACTCAACCTACAATAACTGACATGGTAAATATGTGACACACGCAACAATACCACATGAAAATTAGTTACACGGTCTGATTGTTGACGTGTCGGGTGGAAGTTCATATCTCATTCAGGGGAACACTTCCATTTCCTCGCTCTAGAAGACAAGGCGGCATCGAGGTCTACTTCTCAACACGTTATGTCATCGTTTTGTTTTTATGGAAAGGCACCTGATGGTAAGTGATCACCGTCGCCCACGGCCCCGAGTAACTCTAGAGCTACAGGAGCGTTGCCGTCTTTTAAGGCGGATGGGCACCGGGGCCCGGTATTATCC
The DNA here is from genome assembly GCA_019049475.1 of Eueides isabella. Taxonomy (NCBI): domain Eukaryota; kingdom Metazoa; phylum Arthropoda; class Insecta; order Lepidoptera; family Nymphalidae; genus Eueides; species Eueides isabella. The sequence goes on from CM032411.1 coordinate 330,489, forward strand.
AATGCGAAACGCAGTGGCCGAAGCCACTACTTAACGCCGGTCTTAAATGCCGGGGGTGGTTATTATCCGGTCGAGTCTGCCCATGCGTGTTGCCATTGCTGGCAACGTGACTCTACCACACGCACTTTAGTCGCCTCTTACGACACCATCAGTACCAGGGTGATCCTATCCGAAAGAAATGAGGAATAGGGCAACGGAATGAGACTTAACATAAGGTTCCCTCAGCAATCTAATTCAACCACGACGCAACGTGTGGTTTTATTTTTACCTCTCTATAGTCGAGGCTGATAGATCTTTTCGTATTTTTATTGGGACATAAAAAGGCGTTCACATCGGATACGACGGAAAATGAGAAACGGAGTATCTCAACACTAGATTCCTAGGTTCCCAATGCCTTCCTTGTTATTTGCAGAACAGTGTGAAGCTAAAAGAAATAGCTTACAAAAATATCTCAACAACGAGTCAATAAAATATTCTGATCTTGTACTACTTCTTAATATTCCGTGATGAAACACATAATTGATGCTTTAATTTTATTGCAATCAAATGTCACAGGTTAAAGAACAGCTGCTTCACGCTGTATCCCGCTAAAAATAGGGAAGACAGAGGGAACTTACTGTTTTGACACGCTGTTGTCCAAGCGTCGCTGAATTTTCGAGACATTCCGTGACATTTTCGGGACTTAACGCCGCGTACTATCTCTCCAGAGATAGAATCTTTTTGTTAGCTTCATGTTATAATTCACACATAGCATAGCAGGCAGAGGGAACATGGGAACCTAGTGTTAAGCCACTCCGTTCCGTTTGCCATCTTCCACCAGAATTGCGTGTTGAGTGGCGTAACGCCCATACGCACGTGCGACCAACACGTGTATTGTCATTGTTTGTTCCGCTGCGCCACGACGGTCTCGAAGCCGGTAAATTTGTATAATCTGTGACATTTATCGTTATCAAATCAATGTAATCACAATTAGAAAACTACCAAGTATGCAACGTTTCATCAAAACCAGTTCAGTCAGTTCTGCTAATCGGTAATTTATTAAAAAATCACCATTTATATTATATCAGAGCCTTCTGTGACTGAGTAACTAGACTTTGCCATGTACATAGATGAGTTATCGAATACAAGGCAGGACTGGAAAGGGATTTCAGGAAAATCTAAACGGGAATGACAAGCAACGGGATTTTCTTTTACTTTTTGCAGCTTCACGCTGTGCCCCGCACACGGCTGCCTGAGAGAACTTAGGAACCTAGTCTTAAAAAAAGCTCCGTTCCATTACACACTATACCGTCGCTAAATTTAAGGCATTGCATGTTGAGTGGCGGAACTCAACGCCGCGCCTTGCCTTGTTGGACCAAAGCGAAGAAATAAAAATGACAGTGATAGAACCCACGACCTATCGCGTTTACAGTCTCACGCTTGAGCTCCTGCGATACAACAGGCCTCGCATTCCTTCATAACTCCACGAAAACAAAGCCTTAAATTCGGCGGAAAGTGGAGAACACTAGGTTCCCATGTTCCCTCTGCCTACCCTGCCATGTGCGGGATACAACGTTTCTTTGTTTGGTCGAACACACGTCATATACCGTCAGTAGGTCTTACTAGGTGTCATGACACATGAGTAAAACGTGCATTTACTCATGTGTCATGACACCTAGTAAGAGTTCCTATGTCATGTGTCTTGGTCGAAAGGAAATAACTAACATACATATATATATATATATATATATATATATATATATATATATATATATATATATATATATATATATATATGTATATATATATATATATATATATATATATATATATATATATATATATATATATATATATATATATATATATATATATATATATATATATATATATATATATATATATATATATGTTAGTTATTCAAGCGGGCGAAGCCGCGAGTCGGTCGCTAGTTTAGTATAAAAATCATCATTTTCAATATAAAATGTCAGGGCTGACTGTAGCGCGCCCGCATCGTCCTTGTCAGCTCTTCCGCGATGTAATTATAAATTAACTGCCTTTATACCTATGTGTTCAGCAGCTAAGATAGCGTAAGCGGGTTACGGGTTCTATTTTAACTTTCTTTTAGCAAAATGGCCCTCAGTAGACCTCTTTCGCCTCTCCCACTGACATCCATGTCCTCCGGGGGGTCCTCGTGCTTTTTACGTGACTTAAAATGACGTTTTTTTTTATCGCAAGTCGTGTTTCATCGCGTTGGTATTTACCAAAGTTTTATGAAAAACGGATCAGCATTTTAAGATATACAAGTTCCTCGCCAAGATGAGGTAGACCATTTATTAAAGGTGGAGGTTCGACGGAAAGCGGAGAAACGGAACGGAGTGTCTTGACACTAAATTCTCTCTGCCTGTCCTACCAAATGCGGGATACAGCGTGTAATTTCAAAAAGACGTGATAATCTCCAAATTATATGCGTGAAAGTTTTAATTTTCAGCCGTGTAAAGATGAAAGTATTCAAGGACAAAACAACCTCTTAAACACGTCATCTGTACGTACAATATTAGTATTCTCTCACGCCGCTAACACTTTCACTGCGAGACAACTTTCAAAACTGCGTGCGACGCGGGCAAGCTGCGAAGCGTGTAGTGTTCCTTTCCCTACTTTCCCGCACATAGCAGGTTAGTAAGAGAGAACTTAGTGTTTAAACACTCCGTTGCCCTCTCCCTGTGTTTTATTATGAAAGAATAGGTAAAGAAATCGGGAACGTAGTTTCCTAACACTAGGTTCCCTTTGCCTTCCCTGGTACATGCGGTAACAATAAGAAACAGAAAAAAAACTATATATATATATATATATATATATATATATATATATATATATATATATATATATATATATGTATATATGTATATATATATGTATATATGTATATATATATATATGTATATATATATATATATATATATATATATATATATATATATATATATATATATATATATATATATATATATATATATATAAAAATCTAGCTGGTATAGTCTGTGGTGTATTTATTGAACAATGTAGGTAAATGTGTACTTCCGCATTTGTAGAAACATCATGAAAAATAGGTATTTCCAGCTCCATTTGTCTACTATTTTCAACCAATTGCCCAATTATTATAAACTAAGATATGGCATTTCAAAGCGGAACTGCGGAACTCAACGACGCATTCACTTTATGCATAGTAGGTGCTGAAATAAAATATTTATGGCCATATTTTGCTCAAAAACTTAAGTCTTGCCTTAGCGCCACGAAAGATCTGCATACAGATACAACATAACATTATACATGATCAACATACTCCACCACACACAAACCAATCTATCGAAACAGAGCTAAACGCCGCAAATTAGCCACAACAAACATCGCTTACACAAGCGATATTCAAATATTATCTACACCTCAACCAAAACATCCACAATTCCCACGCACAAAAGCTTTGCCAAGGCTTTATCGAGACCCCAGTGGGCTCCAACTACCTGCTGTGAAAGCGAGAAGGCACCACCATCTTATCTCTGACCACACGCCAAAACCACCCTTATCACAAGCTGATAAGATCGAAACTTTATCAGCACACCGATAACAGGCAGCATTTTTTGCTGTACCTTCCGATTTTTTACCGTATTGCAGTATTTGATCGGTCTTTGTGCCCATGGGCGCTATGGCAAGGAACAATAAGGGTGATTCTGTGATCCCGTGGGCTTAGAATTCTTGGTATTTTCTAATATTGGGTTAGGTAGGTAGATAGGGTGTTCAAAGATACACAGATGCACCGCTAAGGAACGCTGGGACAAAAAAAAACCCCTTAGAGTACGACAAAGACTTGGATTTCATAGAAATACTTCATTCTATACTAATATTGTAAAGTTGAAGAATGAATCTCGAGAAAGGTAAAGCGTGAAACTAATAAAAAAATATATAATTTCTATGTAGCCCATGTGTTCCTCCTGTGCCTGTGTCATGGCACAGGGTGCTCGCTTTGGTAACATTCAATCTCAACACGCAATGCCTACATAGTTTAGTTTTGCGTTTTGAGAGGCGGAACTCAACGCCGCGCTTTGCCTTATTACTAGAGCGAAGAAATGAAATATTAAATATTTAATTTGAAAATATTAAATATTTCATTTCCTTGACTGGGGATCGAACCCAGAACCTGTCGGTTACAGTCACACTCTTGTGCCGCTGCGCCACGACAGGCCCCTTATATATAAATATTTTATGTTTTCTAAAATATTTTATGTATAAATATTTTATGTTTTCTAAAAAAAAAAATACTAGAATCTATGGTTCTAGAGCGGCCTTTTTAATAATATATAGACATGTGGTACATACAAATCCAAAAAGAATAAAAAAGAAAACATTTTTTTCTCCAAAATTTCCCAACTCAAGCGAAAGCACATCACTATGGATATTCAATCAACCGTGGTGAAAGGTGTTCAGTAAATCGAAGCTGTGACCACCTCCCCATCCGGTGCACCGCACCAGATGGTATCGCTTTGGGAACACGAGTCCTACTGAATATTATAACAAGGAAAGGATTATTGTTCCTCTTTCACGCAAGAACTGCAAACGAATTTTGATAAAACTTTGCAATAACATAGCTTATACATCAGAATGATATATAGACTACAGTTTATGTTCAAAGCGCGGCGTAGAGTTCCGCCACTCAACACCTCAAATTCAGCGGGAAATTAATGGAACAGAGTATTTTAACACTAGGTTCCCAGGTTCCCTCTGTCTACTCTGCCATGTGGGATAAAGCGTGAAGCTCAGTACAAATTATGTAAGCATTTTGTATAATTTGGCTTTAATAATAAAATTTAAGCGGGCGAAGCCTCGCGTGTATTGCCAGTATAATATAAAAGTATTTAAAGTGTTAACTCTATTAAATATCAAAGATTCACGAATGTAAGAACAATTAATCATTCTTTTAGGCTTCTCATTATATTGTAGGGACAGGGAACCTAGGGAACCTAACCCTAAGACTTCGCTCTAATACCAATGCGCATTCAAGCAACCATCGAGACCACGAATATTAAAAAAAGTATTTAATTCTAAATGATATTATATCTTCGCTCTCGTATGCAGAATTTAGTTTTAAAATATAAAATAAACCAGTACGTCGGGACAGCGGTGTCTTAGGGTTCCCTAGGTTCCCTCTGCCTACTAATAATACATCCGAAAAGCGAAAACTCAGAACCTGCTTTACTTTGGAATCGGTTAAAAAGGGTTCACTAACCGGGGCCCAGGTGGTCACTACGCGCTACCCCTATTATCGCTCAAATGAATTATTCAACAACTCTAACCAGCAATTGCTTTACGCAATTATCTTATTTTCTATATAATCGTCACAGCATTGCAAGCACCTGGTCGCGGGTTCAATAACTCTGAAATCAGGTACTGTGGATCACAGCGAAACGATAAACGTTATACGAAATTTAAAAATATATTAAAAAATCCGCTACTCAACACGCAATGCCTCAAAATCGGCGGAAAGTGGGGAACGGAAGTGGAACGGAGCGTCTTAACACTAGGTTCCCGGGTTCCCTCTGCCTACCCCGCCGTGTGCGGGATACAGCGTGAAGCTAAAATACGTACCTATACACGTATAGATCCGTACAGACACACCAACCACTTAGTATCCGCGCGTGAAAGTTAAATAATAACTTTCACTTATCAAAGACTGAGATAAGTAAGGATGCTGTGGAGATGGGAAATTATTACGAGATAATTTCTATATAACTTCACGCTGTATCCCGCATAACACTGTGTTTTTCTAAAACCTAGTATTAAAACACTTTGTTTCTTTTACACACTGCCTAATTTTTGATACAATCCTTGGCGTCCGTTTATTGGCGGAACTTAACGCTGTGAAAAAAATAGTTCAACGTATTTTGTTAAGCTCAAGTTAGCTTTGGTTTCACGCCGTATCCCGCATATCACTGAGTTTGTAAGGGAAACCAAGCGTTAAAATATTGCTGAAATTTTAGTTTACAATGTATAGATATGTATTGTTTTAAAAGTGATAATGTTATTAGAACAAGAGAGTAATTGAGGTTAGTAAATAACATAGTGTAATTCAAGCGGGCGAAGCCGCGGGCAAGTCATTAGTATTCAATATCAATATCTCTTCGCTCTGGTATCGAGACAAAGCGCGGCGTTGAGTTCTCAACTCATCTCGTATATCAACCAACTCACGGCAGAAAGAACGGAAGTGTCTGGGGACCTTGTGCTATCATAAGGTTCCCAGGTTCCCTCAGCCAAGTTGCAGTACAAACTTTCAACAAAAAACATATCAACTTCTTTAATAATAAAACAAAGAATATATCTAGAACAAAAGTGTATGACGCCATATATATCGGCGTCTCTTTCTACCAAGTAGAGTTAGAAAGAGACAGCGATACAGATATCCGAGCGGTGAGTAAACAATGAGTTATCAACCAGTTGTGAAACAAAACCCATAGCCCTGAGGCAAAAGTAACTGGCTATTATTATTTATAGCTTCACGCTGTATCCCGCACCTGGGCTGGGTACGCAAGGGGAACATGGGAACCTAATGCTAAGGCACACTGTACATTTTAAAACACTTCCGTTCCCGACTTCCGGTTAAGTCTTGAGCCATTTTATATTGAATTGTGAAATATATAGCGAAAAACGATGAAAAAAAGCGATGAAATTAGTATATTAAATATTTTATTTCTCCAAGTGGGAATTGAACCTACGACCTCCTAACCTGAGCCACGAGACTCTACTCTAGTACAATAGAATTATTAATTACTTACATAAGTTATAGTCTAAAATATAAACTGAAAAGTTACATCAAAATCAGCTCAGTAGTTTTTGCGAAAAAGTGAAACAAACATACATACATACACAAAACACATTCCAGGACCAGGCATTTATCTACGGATTCGCTATTAGTTATTTTTTGTGGCATGACACCTGACACAGTCTAAGTCATAGTGTCATGACATATGACACAGTCTTAGTGCTACAGGCAGTTATAAAATAAACTACTTGCTTTACAACTTGTTCTCGAGATTAGCGAACTCCTACAAATTTACTATAATGAAATATTTAAAGCATTTTCACGCTCTTTCCCGCATTAAGCGGGTTATGCGGGTATACTTAGAGTTACGACACTGAGCCTAGTCTCTAATAAATTATCAAAACATTTGCGTAACTTAACGACGTGCTCTATCTTATTTGTTAAGAGGCAGGCAGAGGGAACTTGGGAACCTAGTGTTCAGACACTCTGTACTACTTCTGTACCCCACTTTCTGCCGAATTTGAGGCCCTACAAATCTTAACAACCACTCGTCACCAGCTTCACGCGTTATCCCGCAAACACAACGCGCCAACACAAAACCAGCGTTAAAACCCGAAACATCACGTGTCAAATGGCGGTACTGAACGCCGCAACAATTCCTCTAGTCCAGGTATTTAGGTAGGCAGCGTCAAGTACGACGGACGTGCCGGTTCAACGCCCGCTCCTATATATAGAGACACGCGGATGCATAAGTACTGCTGGTGTCCTCGACGTGTGCGAAGTGAAAAAGTTACTTTTTAATTATCATATGTTTCAAGTTTCACACTGTTGCCCGACAGGTTGCGGGTTCGATGACCGTTTGAGGAAATAAAATAGTTCATATTTTTTTTTCTTCTCTCTGGTGTCGAGCACGGCGTTGAAATCCACCATTTGATACACAATACGTCAAAATCGGCAGAAACTAGGTTCCCAAGTTCCCGCTGCCACGTGCGGGAAACAACAGGGTCCCACTAAAAAATATCACTAATAACACCCTTATCTCTGCTCTATGTACAACACAATTTTATGTTAACAAAGGGAAGAAAGTGGGGAACGGAGTGGCCTAACACAAGGTTCCCAAGTTCCCTTTGCCTACCCTGCCGTGTGGGATACAGCGTGAACCTGACAGAGATTAATCGAAGAAATAAAATCCTAAATCTAACATGGCCGCTACCTAGAAGCAGTTAAATATAAACAGGTGATCTCATGATTTAAAAAGGCACATAGCAGTCACCTTATCTAACAAAAGAAACAACAGCTGGTGGTTACAATTTTAGAAACACCATGTATATACATACATACCTATTAATGCTTTAGCAATAAAAATATGTAAAAGTGACAGCTTCTGGATTCCATTTCCACTGGATATTTTTCAATTCAAAATTTATTATTTCCATTTCTTACATTGAGTTCTGGCCACCTCAATATGTAATGCCTCAAATTTGTCGGAAAGTGGAGAACGGAACAACTTTAAATTAACAACATTGCATTAGTTTCACTCTGTACACCACACATAGCCGAGTAAGTAGAGGTACCCTGGGAACCCAGTGGTAATACACTCTCTTCTCCACTGTACATTGAATTCCAGAAATATTCAATGTCGAGTGGAATTAAACAGCGATTTATCAAAAGGAGGAAATGAAAATATTAAATCTTTAGTGTGTGTGTGTGTGTCTGTGTGTGCAAGCTTATGTGTGTGTGTGTGTGTACAGAATCGTTCAAATCAGCAGTTCCTGTGATAAGCATCATCAACCAGACTAACTCTTCTAACTTATAATATTAATATATATAATATATACATGTTCAAGCTGTATCCCGCACACGACTTGGTAGACAGAGGGAACTTGGGAACCTAGCGTTGATACGTAAACACAATTATTGTAACAAAAAGGTATAAATTAATATTAATATTTCAATTTCAATATGGCGTATCGAGGATGTACCTCATACATACATCAACCATGATAGATGACCCATAGTCATATTCATAGATCATATATTTTAAAGCAAGCATAAAATATATGTGTAAAACAGTGTTTCACAAACTTTTTTTAGTCTATGACCCTACTTTTGAATTTCTTAACCTGCCATGGCCCCTTTAAGTTAAGCGTTGGCTTAAAATACCTTGGCGAGAGGGTAATTTTTCTTTGGTTAAATCACTAACTGCCCCCCTCCAATTGCCAAAATGGCCCCCCAGTGGGGCATACGCCCCTCTTTGGGAAACACTGATGTAAAGGAACCTTTTATAATACTTTTGCAGTTTTCATAAATATATGAACAGAACTGCAGTTGACCTTGACCAGTTGTTGTAAAAAATCTTTCCTTATATATTTATTTAAATTCTCTCTCAATAATTCCTGCATTTCCAGATGAACATATCTCCTAATTGGCATAGAAGCCAGTTCTGCTGAAACGAGCTGGCATCAAATTCAACAGTGTCTTGCTGGCATTACTTAGCTACAATTAACATTATAAAGACTTGCTTTTTTTGCAAAATTTGTTGAAATATTCAACAATTCAACCATTGAAATAAGAATTAATAAGCAAATCCAAATTAAATGTTAAAGTACAATAATGTGTATTTTAAGTGCTAACTAAAATTTAGTTCCAATTGAAAGCCTTACTGGGGACTCAACTTTGGCTTGCTCGCTTAAGCTTATTATCACTAGCGTACAGCGTAGACCCCCTGAATCGTTATATACTTATCCATCCTATTACCATTCAAAAATGTAAAAAATAATAAAAAAAAAAAAGAATTTAAATCAATCTTAAAAATTGTAAGAACTTTCTGCTAATATATATTTGCTCATCACTATATTAATAATATTTTTTGTCTTTTGAGAATTTGCTAAATAGGCTGTTACAGCCAAATTGTACAAAAATATTTATATAAATAATAGTTTCTGTGTAATTCTGGTGTACAAGAAGAAGAAGAAGACAAGAAGACAAGAAGTTACTTAAAGTTTCATCTAAATTTGTTCAGTAAAACAATGTTAGTGAGATACAATAGTATATACATATATCTGACCTGTAGTTCTGTTCATAGTCCCAGTAATCCTTGTACCGCGGGTGCCAGCGAGGGCCGCCGCGCGAGTAGGGCCGCCTCGAGCCCCCTTGGCTCATTGTTGACCCATACCACGTTCACTGGAGCCCTAGAGCTTATACTGGAGCCCCGGGGGCTTGGAAGACCGATATAGGTAGGGAGCACTCAGGATTATTCACTTTGAGTTGAAACTTTCGAGCCTGAACAAGAGCCCTAAGGACTTTAGAGAAGCCCTATGAAGGCAGTTGGTAACTTCACTGTAGCATGTATAGGAGTGTTAAGGACATTGGCGGAGCGCTGTAGAGGTAAACGGTAACACGCAGGCGTGATTACTTCAGTTGTACGTTAAATAACTAGTTATTAATGACAATTATGGGCAGATTGCTTCACAGGTAATGGAGGGTGGACGGCAAAGCGAAGGCACGGCGCGGCGACGCTGTCTCTCTTTCTACTATTGATTTTATATTAGAGAAACGTTCTATAACATTTATTTTGCACGTTCTTTGCTATTTATTCACGTATATTTGTTGAGGAAAGCGTAGGACACTCCAGTTCACATAATTAATGTGTACATAAGTATAGATTCGTCACGCACTAACGGATTGTGTTTCCACTGTATTTGTTACCACTGCGAACGCGTCACTAACATCTAAATCACTATTTAAACTATATTTTACACTGAAAGTGGATAAATTTTAAATTATAATAAATTAAAAGCGATCGCTGCTCCGTCGAGGCAGACTGCACGAATACGTAAGCTTGAAAAAAAAACTTTACACAACTTGTCTATGCTTGGCGCGCGAGCGTAAAGCGCTTATCCAACTATAACGTCTAACGATACTACAACTGCTATTATAGGAAAAGCGCTGTAACGCTGCAGCGTACAAATGCCCCACCCATTGTTATTATAATGCAGCCAACATGACGCACGGAGAGTACTCTGAAGTTGGCGCGATTGTGACAACTGTATCTGTCTCGCTCTAACTAATGGATTAGAGAGAGAAGGACGTATGTCGTTTTTTTATAGTAAATCATTATGGCTACAGCCGAGCTGTTAACGCTGCATTGTTTGAGAAACGACTGGGCCAATAGAAATATGTGAAAAAAAAGGGTGGTGTAAAGTAATTTTAACGTTATATTGTTATGAAAACAACTATTAGAGCAATAAAAAGTATTAAAATAAACTATTGCTATTGTCTTAAATGTATTCTTGCAATAATATCTTTTAGAATTTTGAAACAATAAAATAATTTTCGAAATATTCTATTTAGTCTATTGATGTTTGAATTGTAAACGAACTATTCAAAAGCATTACATAATTATAATTGAGTTGAATAAGTAAGTATTAAGTATTTTGTTTTATTGTGTTTAGACAGCACATCATACGCATCTGTATTTTTTTTCCCCTCTTCACGCTATATCCTACGAGGGAAACAGGAGAAACTAGGGAACCCAGCGTTAAAATACTTATTTTCATCCCACTTTTCGCCGAATTTGATGCATTGCGTGTGTACTGGTGTAACTCAACGCCGCCTTTTTCCTTGCCGCCAGAGCAAAGAAATAAGAATAATAAATATTTCAATTGAAAATATTAAATATTTCATTTGGGTCTTCTCGAATGAGGATTAAACCTAAAACTTGTCGAGATTACAGCCACGATTGTGTCCTTGCGACACAACAGGCCCGTACTTTATTACTATGTACTTATACAGCACTTATAGGCTTTAAATGTTTTAACTAAGTGTTTGATTAACTCACTAAATGTTAAATCGATCATATCATATATATTATAATGAAAGCTTCAAATATTTTTAAATATTAACAATACACTACATACAACATACATTTCCTAATTCGTGGCTAAAACTAGCTTCACCCGCTTAAACGTATTGTTATATTATACTATAAATATTATATACTATAAAATTATAGAAAATGTTTATCAATTGTAAAATTTGGGGAAAATTATTATTCCAAAACACTTTTTTACTCCAAAACCTTCACATTTATAAAACGATTAAGTAGGAGTTTTGTTTTACATTCACTATGTGGTAAATAAAAATTAAATAAGCCAAACTTACGAATAAATATACTGTATAAAATTGTAAATAGTTTGATAGCCAATTAAAAGTTGTTATTTAAAAAAAATTACTGCTTTATACAAGGAACATGAGTAAACTGATCATAGAAATTAAAAAACCGATGCGCCTCATAATTGCATATTATAAATCTGATAATTAGCAATACTGTCATCAGATTTTCATACTTATTTTGTTAGATTCATATTTTTTTATAAAAATAGATATATTTTCAAAGATGGGTTACACAACATACTGCTTGTGGACCGTGTTATTATTAAAATTATTTCATGAAGTCCTGTAGTATAGTAAGTATTCTTCAAGTGTGTTTCTCTTGATAAATATATAAACTACTTTTTTGTGGTATTTTCATTAACAGTCAATGTTATATTAGTAACTATACCACAAAACAAGTAGCAATATTTATTTTTTCCGCATTTACTTTATTTTTATAAACTTATTTACATTATCAACACAAGAGTCTAGCTAAACAAAAGTATTTAAAAAAACAAAAACAAAATCCAGAACAGGATCTTTTTGTATTACAAGGTCATTTGAAATCAAAAACAACGTAATCAACAAATCGAACACAAACAAACAACGAAAAAAAAAAAACAATTATTAAATATTTATTTTACAGAAAAAAAAACAAAACATACAAAAAAAACAAAAACCAAATCAACATTTGAACTACAACACAAACGTTCAAAATAAAATGGCGTCCCTCACTCACGTTGGAACGAGCCTCACTTCACGAAAGAGAGGGACAGATGTATAAGTTTCAAACAAATCAATATCGCCGTCTCTTTCTAACGCCATCGAGCACTTGTTATCAAACATTTGAATAAACAACTAATATTAACACGTGGCTTTTCATATGAAAATTATTTAAAAATATTACAGTCTGAGACCTGTCGTGGCGCAGCGGCACAAGCGTGTGACTGTACACGACAGGTTGTGGGTTCTATACACACGAGAGGACATGAAATATTTAATATTTCCAATTTAAATATTTAATGTTTTCATTTGTTCGCTCTGGTAATCAGGCAAAGCGCGGCGTTGAGTTCCGCCATTCAACACGCAATGCCTCAAGCATGGCGGGAAGTAGGGAACGAATGGGGTGTCTTAACACTAGGTTCCCAACTTCCCTCTGCCTACCCTGCGTGAAGCTGAGTATTTGTTAAATTCCCACTTAAGGATATGAATATATATATATATATATATATATATATATATATATATATATTTATATATATATATATATATATATATATATATATATATATATATATATATATATATATATATATATATGTATATATATATATATATATATATATATATATATATATATATATATATATATATATATATATATATATATATATATATATATATATATATATAATATTTTCAGTTTCTTACTCTGATAATGAGAAAGTGCGGCGTGGAGTTCCGCCCCATAACAGATCATATCCCACGAGAATTCAGTGGTAAGCGAGGAACGTAAGTATTTTAAGAGGAACCAAGTTCAATACTTAAGATGGGGTTCCTAAGTTCCCTCTAAATATAATTACATAATTATATGGAAATAAATATATGGAAAGTGGGGAACGGAAGTGGAACGGAGTGTCATATCACTAGGTTTCACTTCCCTTCCCTCTGCCTACCCTGCCTAGTGCGGGATACAGCGTGAAGCTGAGAATATGGAAATAAATAAAACTAAGAAAAAAAAATTGTCAATAAAAAATGTTTTATTATACATAAATATCCATTTCAGTAACATTAATAAGAGATGAGTCACTGAGTCGCCGAGTCACTGAGTCACTGAGTCACTGAGTCATTCAACGCAGGCCATTGAATACATATTACAGTCAAAAAGAGGCCTTAACATGCATCAAAATTTATATACAGAAAATATTATTATGGGTTTTGCTTTAAACTTCTTGTAAATTATGTTTATTATAGAGCAGAGTATGAAGAGGGAACCTGAGAGGGAAGTAGCACACTAAAAGTAGGTACTTACCGCACAACTACTGAGACGTTGACTATTTTGGGAACTTTGCAGAAGATCATTTTAATTCATTTTTTTATACATGTATATATACATATTTTCAAAAGCCCTCATTAACTAAGCAAACACTGATATGAGACGAAGACAAATAATTACAAAATATTAATTTATAAGTTTTAAATACTTTATTAAATATATTTTTATGGAACAAAACTTTAAAATTAGTTTAAAGTTATGATATAATGGGATTGTCTTAACACCAGGTTCCCAAGTTCTCAGAGTATCAGTATTATTACTGAGTTTCCATTAGCCTATGTACCCCACTCCAGTCAGGGTAACAGACAGAAGGAACTTGGGAACCTAATGTGAACATTCCATTTCACACTTCCTGCCGAATTGTATAATAAATTACCAGAAAAAAAAATTGAAATATTAAACATTTCACTTCCACAACTGGGCATTGAACCCACAACTTGTTGCGTTTTCAAATAAATCTTAACATATAATTTAAAAAAAAAAAACAAAATCTTGGCCTCAAATTACAGGCACTTTAATACAGAGTAATGAGCCAGAGGTTACAAGTTGTAGTCGTTGGGGTCGTAGAGCTCTGACAGCAGTCTGTAGATGTAGGACGGGGAGCTGCCACCGCTGAAGAAGGAAATATTATATTATAAACTATTGACCTGCTAAAGGCTTCGCCCGCTTGAATTGAACACTATGTTATTAAATAACCTCAATTACTCTCTTGTTCTAATAACATTATCACTTTTAAGACTATATCTTTCTTTCTTTTTTAGCTTCACGCTGTATCCCGCACGAGGCAGGGTAGGCAGAGGGAACCCGGAAACCTAGTGTTGAGACACTCCGATCCACTTCCGTTCCCCACTTTCCGCCGAATTTGAGGCATTGCGTGTTGAGTGGCGGAACTCAACGCCGCGCTTTGCCTTATTACCAGAGCGAAGAAATGAAACATTACATATTTTGAATTGAAAATATTAAATATTTCATTTCATCAAGTGTGCATCGAACCCACGACCTATCGGTTACAGTCACACGCTTGTGCCGCTGCGCCACGACAGGCCTCATTATATATATATATTATAATGAAGACTACATTTAAATCTGGTCAGCCGTTTCTGAGATAAGCACGTACAAACATACAAGTATTATAAAAATCACTATTTTACAATTACATATATAAACGTCCCCTATAAGATGTTATATAATATATCTTCCATGAACAGACAGCGATCAGTTACTATTGTTTCACTTTCACGCTGTATCCCGCACAAAGTGAGATAGACAGACGGTACTTAGGAACCTATTGTTAAAACTCTCCATTCTCATTAAGACTTCAGTTGTCCAATTTCCACCAAACTCTCGAAGCATTGCCTGTTGATTGGCGTAACTTAACGCCGAATTTATAAGCTATAGGCCATAATATATACATACAGGTTTGTTATGAACAGAGTGATGTGGTCTGGAGGCAGGAGGTCGTAGAGAGGCGCCTCCACTCTCACTAGAGCACTCTCAGCACTCCTAGAGAAGGAGAGAAAATGATAAAATATTTTTTTAGCTTCACACTGTATAGCAAAGTAGGCAGAGGAACCTGGGAACTTAATGTCGAGACACTCCGTTCCCATTTAAAAAAAATCTCCTAAAAAAATGTTTCTTCCTCTTAAAAAAATGTTTCTGCTGAAGTTTTAGAAGGCAAAAGAGGGCGTTAAGCGGCGGAACTCAACGCTGGGATTTATCTTTGCTTGTCACCAGAGCGACAAAATCAAAATATTTAATATTTCGATGCCTCGAGTGGACATGCCTCTATATAATACTATTATAAATTAAATCATTTTTTAAATTAATTAGACAAATTATTTTTTTTCTATAAAATATAGAGTATATATATATATATATATATATATATATATATATATATATATATATATATATATATATATATATATATATATAATATATATATATATATATATATATATATATATATATATATATATATGTAGTAATGTATTGTAGTTGTAGTGTGCTGTAGTTGTAGTGTGTGATAGATGTAGTGTGTTGTAGTGTGTTGTAGTCGTAGAGTGTTGTAGTTGTAGTGTGTTGTAGTCGTAGTGTGTTGTAGTCGTAGTGTGTTGTAGTCGTAGTGTGTTGTAGTCGTAGAGTGTTGTAGTTGTAGTGTGTTGTAGTTGTAGTGTGTTGTAGCTGTAGTGTGTTGTAGTTGTAGTGTGTTGTAGTCGAGGTGTGTTGTAGTCGTAGTGTGTTGTAGTCGTAGTGTTGTAGTTGTAGTGTGTTGTAGTTGTAGTGTGTTGTAGTTGTAGTGTGTTGTAGTTGTAGTGTGTTGTAGTCGTAGAGTGTTGTAGTTGTAGCGTGTTGCAGCTGTAGTGTGTTGTATCTGTAGTCGTAGTGTATTGTGGTGATGGTGTGTTATAGTCATAGTGTAATATTGTGTTCGTGTGGTGAAGCAACAGTATTATAGTATATGAATGAGTGTATGGTATAGTGGGGTGTGGTGGTGGCACTCACTGGTAGGGCATGGCGTGCGTGGCGGGCGCGAGCGCGGCGCAGTGGTCACGGTCGCGCGCGTGCATCGGGGACAGTGTGTACAGTGGAGACAACACTATCACCTGTGGGGGTGAGATTTATTTTTACCTCCACGTTGGGTACCACATAGCAAGGTAGGTAGAGGGAACCTGGGAACCTAATCATAGTGTTATGACACTCGTTCCCAAATCAATCACTGTCTGGCGAAATATGAAAACTTCGCATGTTGAGTGGCGGAATACAACGCCGTGCTTTGAGGCGAAATAATGTGGTTATTGATTTTATTCATAATATTAAAAAAATATTAAAATGGTTGAAACAATTATGACTGTCAGATTAAAATACTTCTCTAGACATGCGCCGACAAAGTGGGGAACGGAAGTGGAACGTAGTGTTTAACACTAGGTTCCCGGGTTCCCTCTGCCTACCCTGCCTTGTGCGGGATACAGCGTGAAGCTGACATGCGCCGGCGCAGGTCGGTTATTAATATAGACTGTATACATAGTATTCAGCGGCCATGGTTCTTCTTATTCACGCTGTATCCCGCATTTAGCAGGATAGAGGATAAGGAATGTATGTTAAGACATTGTTTTCACACAAAGCAGTATTTATGAGACATTATTTGAACAGCAGCGGTATTTAACGCCGCGTTTTATGGTGACGAAATGAAAATATTGAATATTGTATTTCCACGAGTGAGAACTCTTTAACTGAGAACTTAAAAAATCGAGAATCGAAATCGTATGAATTTTAAATAAAAATATTTAAATTTGCCGTTATATGTCTGTACACTAGTGACCCGTTCGCGGCTTCGTCCGCTTGAATTAAACTATACTTTTTTTTATAGCTTCACGCTGTATCACGCACGAGGCAGGGTAGGCAGAGGGAACCCGGGAACCTAGTGTTAAGACACTGCGTTCCACTTCCATTCCCCACTTTCCACCGAATTTGAGGCATTGCGTGTTGAGCGGCGGAACTCAACACTGCGTTTTGCCTTGTAACAGAGTGAAGAAATGAAAACATTACATAATTAAATTGAAAATATTAAATATTTCATTGCTTCGACCGGGGATCGAGCCCACAACCGGTCGTTTACAGTCACACGCTTGTGCCGCTGCGCCACGACAGGCAGGCATGTTAAACTAAATATTTTAAATTAACCTTACTTTAACATTTATTAAAAGTTTCTATAAAATAATAGTGAAAGCTGCATTAAAATCTGGTTAGCCGTTTCTGAGATAAGCTCCTACAAAAGAAAGACAAAAAAAAATAAACATCACTATTTTGCTCCCTATTACATAAACAAACGATAAGATGTTATTTAATATATCTTCCATGAACAGACAGAGATCAGTTATAGATTTATATATATTAAAGGTATATATATATATAAAGGTATAGGTATATATTGAGGCCTGTCGTGGCGCAGCAGCACAAGAGTGTGACTGTAACCGACAGGTTCTGGGTTCGATCCCCAGTCGAGGAAATGAAATATTTAATATTTTCAATTTAAATATTTAATGTTTCATTTCTTCGCTCTGGTAATAAGGCAAAGCGCGGCGTTGAGTTCCGCCACTCAACACGCAATGCCTCAAATTCGGCGGAAAGTGGGGAACGGAAGTGGAACGGAGTGTCATAACACTAGGTTTCACTTCCGTTCCATCTGCCTACCCTGCCTAGTGCGGGATACAGCGTGAAGCTGTATATATAAATACCTCCACAGCGCGATGTAGGGCGGCGGTGGTCACCGCGAGAGCACCAGCTCGTGCCAGCGCAGCACCACCCGCAAGTGCTGATACGGCACCTATTATCACCTAAGAAAAAAAATAATAATATAGCTACTACGCGTCACTGCGGCCACAATGGGTGTTTACCCGTTTCCCCATTGATTATGTCCCCATTTTGGTAACAAGACAAAGCCGCACTCAACTTTGTTCCCGATGTGTCATCCGCTTCCATTGGTTGGAAGTCACTTGTTTAACAAAAAACCTTTTTAATATTTGTTAATTACTTTTTGGTTTTGTATTTCTTTTAGTCCAGTAAACAATATATCAAGGTTAGCGGCGTTTAGCTCTGTATCTCTCAATAGTCAATGTATCGAGAAACAATAGCTTTGAAAGAAAAAGTGCTAGAAAAACTTCACATAATATTTTTTCTAAAGTAACGCTCTTGACATTTTTTTTATTATTCACATTGTTCATATGGAACCTGTACCTTATTGACTCTGGGCATGAGCGCGGCGACGGCGGCGGCGTTAATCACCGTCACGGAGATACCTGCGTCCGCAACACGCACCGCCATAGCGTGACTCTAAAATAAAAAATAAAAACCCTAAGAACCATCGCGATAAATATGAAATCATTATTTAAGAGCTATGGTAACACAGACAGACGGACAAGTCAAATTTATATTATTAATAAAATATATATCGAGCATGACACAAAAAAAAATTGTTAGAAACAACATTTTTTTTTGTGTCATGTTCAAAAAAACCAGGCGTGTCGTGGCGCAGCGGCACAAGCGCGTGACTGTAAACGACAGGTTGTGGGTTTGATACATACTCGAGGAAATTTAAATATTTAATGTTTTCATTTCTTCACTCTGGTACAAGGCAAAACGCGGCGTTTAGTTCCGCCACTCAACACGCAATGCCTCAAAGTCGGGAATGGAAGTGTAACGGAGTATCTTAACGCTAGTTCCCAAGTTTCCTCTGCCTACTCTGCCATGTGCGGGATACAGCGTGAAGCTGAGTATTACACATTAGTTATTTTCTTCTTTTTGTTATTTTTAATTATAAGTTTTATAAGATAGTTAGTGTAATAAAGTATTAAATAAATAAATAAACAAACAAACCACCAATCAACTATAAATCAACCACTATTCAACCAACATTCAACCACTATTCAACCATCAACTAACCACCATTCATCATCAATCAACCACCATTCAACCATCAATCAACCACCATTCATCATCAATCAATCACCATTCAACCATCAATCAACCACTATTCAACCATCAATCCAACACTATTCAACCATCAATTAACCACCATTCATCATCAATCAACCACCATTCAACCATCAATCAACCACCATTCAACCATCAATCAACCACTATTGAACCATCAATCAAACACTATTCAACCATCAACTAACCACCATTCATCATCAATTAACCACCATTCATCATCAATCAACCACCATTCAACCAACAATCAACCACTATTCAACCATCAATCAACCACCATTCAACCATCAATCAAACACCATTCAATCATCAATCAACGACTATTCAACCATCATTCAACCATCAATCAACCACCATTCAACCATCAATCAAACATTATTCAATCATCAATCAACCACCATTCGACCACCATTCAACCATCAATCAACCACTATTCAACCATCAATCAACCACCATTCAACCATCAATCAACCACCATTCAACCATCAATCAACCACTATTCAACCATCAATCGACCACCATTCAACCATCAATCAACCACCATTCAACCATCAATCAACCACTATTGAACCATCAATCAACCATCAATCAAACATTATTCAATCATCAATCAACCACCATTCACCCACCATTTAAACATCAATCAACCACCATTCAACCATCAATCAACCACCATTCAACCATCAATCAACCACTATTCAACCAACAATCAACCACTATTCAACCATCAATCGACCACCATTCAACCATCAATCAACGACTATTCAACCATCAATCAACCATCAATCAACCACCATTCAACCATCAATCAAACATTATTCAATCATCAATCAACCACCATTCGACCACCATTCAACCATCAATCAACCACCATTCAACCATCAATCAACCACTATTCAACCATCAATCCAACACCATTCAACCATCAATCAACCACTCAATACTCACCTCAGTAACATCAGGGCCTTCAGCCAGCAGTACCCTGAACCTTTTGGTGCTGGAACTCTTGAGGAAATTCTCCACGAGGCTGGAGGCGCCGTAGGTCAGGACCAGCTCATCAGCGTGGACATGTTCCCGGACTTGGGAACATATCGAGGATGTACTGGTGTCTAACTCCGCGCGGATCTGAAGTAATGAATGTAAAGACTTATTTATTTACTTCTTCATATTTTTTTCCTTTTTAATTGCAATAATGTGATTAAATAGGTTATACGTCTTTGGTTTCACTTTGTAATCTAAATATGGCAGGGTAGGCGGGGAACCTAGGAGGAACAGGAACATAGGAACCAGGAACCTAGTGTTAAGTCACTCTGTTCATCCGTTCACCACTTTCCCACAAAATGTGAAGCTATGTGTAGATAACAAAATTAATCTGTAGAGTAGTTGTTTCTGTACATTGAAAATATTTAAAAATAATCCACGGATACAGAGATTACAGACAAAAATTATGATATTTTAGTTCCTTAGCACAAGGTTCCCAGGGTCCCTCATTTTGCAAAATACAATGTGAAGCTAAAAAAAAAAGAGTTGAAGGGGAAGTATCGGGTAGGTTAATACATAAATATATACAGTACCTCAGATATCTGATCCCTTATAGGTTCCCTTAAGTCTGTGGCGGCCGGTCCGAGTGTTGCCCGTCGACTTGGAGCCGCCAGTACTAAACGCTGCAGAGACTCTCCCGCACCTTCTACACTCTATAAGGAAAAAAAAAAATTAAAAATTGTATTACTTCACCCTACAACAAGATCAGCAGAAGGAACCTTAAATACTCTATTTCCCAAACTGTGTAATCTTCAACATCTTTAACCTTAGGCAAAGCACGGCGTTGAGTTACGCGTATCAAGTCGCAATGCCTTAAATTCAACGGAAAATTTTTAATGTGTCCTAATGTGATTGGGAATCTTATAAACACTTAACACAAATTCCGCCATTGAACACTCTATGTGAAGTTTGACAGAGACTTACCCCGCCATGTGCGGGATAGAGCGTGAATCCCAACATCCATCACTCACCTGATTGGCATGTGCCCTCTGTTCGTCTCGTATAGCCCTCAGGACTCTCCGGACCATGTTGGCTGCCACCAGCTCAGTCGGTAACGCTTGTATGATGTGACGGCCGGACGCACGCACTGAGTTACAGAGAGATCTGAAATATGAGTACTAATTAGAGGGTCGCTTTTACTTTTTTTTTGAATCCCGCATATGGCAGGATAGGCAGAAGAAACTTGACGAGAGAGTGTTAAGACACTCTGCTCCTTGTTATATATACTTCTCCGTTCTGAATCACATTGTGTGTTGACTAGCAAAACTCAATACGGCGTTTATTCTCATTACCAGAGCAAAAAAATGAACATATTAAAATATTAAGTTTTTTTAAGTGGGTATTAAACTCACAACCTGTCGCCTTTAGAGGTGATTAACTTCCTTCTCCACAACAGGTCTCAATGAAATAAATGATAGTTGTTATTTGGGGCCTGTTGTGGCACAGCGGCACAAATGTGTGACTGTAACCGACAGGTTGTGGGTTCAATCCCCACTCAATACTTTAATGTTTTCATTTCTTCGCTCTGGTACAAGGCAAAAACCCGGCTTAGAGTTCCATCACTCAACACGCAATGCCTCAAATTTAGCGAAAAGTGGGGAAAAGATGTGGAATGGAGTGTTTTAACACTAGGTTCCCAAGTTTCCTCTGCCTACGCTGTGATGTGTGGGATACAGCGTGAAACTAGTAGATAGATAAAATAGATAATTAATTATTTTTTATTAAAAATTTCTTTAAGAACAGTAGAAGAGTGTACTAATAACTGGTTTAAATTTATTTGCCAATATAGTTACATATTAATGTAAGGAAGGAGCAAAAGAAAGAAAGTCTTTTTAGCATATTTAAAGTGATACTCAGTATAATAAATATTTGTTTTCTAAAAAGAGAAAGATAATTAAAAAAAAATACATAATGGAATTTCAACTTGCTCCTTATAGAAATCATCCAATGCCTGGCTTTCCAAGAGAAGCTGGACCAAATCATGCTTTGTTATTTTTTTTTATTTACATATTTACACAAAAAATTAACAATAATTATTTATTACTAATTTTAATTGTATTAAACTTACAATGCATTAGCACTCTCAGATTCGCTGATGATCTGCTCCAGCAGGTCCACTGTAGCGAGGGCTACCTTGTCGGGACCTTGTATTTTTCTACAAAAAAATAATAACTATATCATATTTATAATCGATTGTAATTCCTACTGTGAGATAAGCAAGTGATTGTAAATGTCACAGTTGAAGGTTAAATATCCACAAGATTGAAATATTTATAATTAATGAATATTTTCATCTGTTCTTATTCTTTCTCTTGAATCAGAATGATATTAACAAAACTTACACATTATCCCATTCTGTTAATGCAATTTCAATAATTGCATGCAACTATGGTAAAAGGTTGATGTAGCATATTGAAATTAATAATTGAACAGAGTTATTTTTCTAAATTATAATGAAAATGAGTAACACAAGTCAATATGTCTTCACATTTAAAAAAATATTATAAAGCAATTTAGCTGTTTTTTAAATTTATTTACATTCTGATAAGACTTCCGAGAAACAATTTAAAATCTCGTAAATATAAAGTTATATACGACAAAATTACTTCATATTATTACAATTAGCTTCTTGTCTTTTAAAAACATATACAAAACCATTTACAAACTGTAAATAAAACATGTTTTGAATTGTAATCACTCATCAAGTAACTCACCCACTGCGAATACTTGAAACATATTTAACGATCGCATCCATAGTTTTCTCATCTAATTCTTCCAAATTGCCTTCAGAGGGTGCCATTATTATTTTATTAATAATATTATTTTATATTAATTTAAATTGGGGTACAAAATGCTGATGAAACAATATAACCTCTAAAACGTAAGTGACGTAAATGTTTACTTGTCAGTTTGACAGCCGTCGTTAATCATATTTGGAAAGTTTTAACAAAATAAATAAAAAAACCAGACCACACCATTTATAAATAAAACAGTCTTCAATATTTATTTTATTCTGTATTTTACAACAGCGATAACAGAAATACATTACCTATTGAAATTTTTACTGGCACTTACGCTTACGTTTGTTTTGGTTGACAGACATGCTAGTGAGAGTTTTGTTATTCTTACAAAGATTTTTTTACAGTGGAACAATAAAAGTATTCGGCCTTAAAAGCATGACAGGACACGTAGGGTGACGTGGGTTCCACCCATGGAATCTTTCATTTTTCAATTTTGTATTATATCTTAATAAAGATTTTCCCCTATTCCTAAACCTTACCCGCTTCTTAAATTTAATTTAAAAAAAGTTAAATAGAATGAGTATGCTGTCTCTGTGGATTACATGTTGTACAGGTGTCTTTCTGAGTCTGCTAATTATGAGAATGTAATTTATTCCTATGAGTGGTTGCTGGTGATATAGTCCCCTATTACAGCTCAAATGCTGTGGAGGACATTACTTATTGAGTAAATACTGCTTAGCACTATCTTAAACAGTGACTCTCTGATCATGGTCTGGCATTATCTGTAAAGAAGTTTTAGGTGGTGTTTACTAAAAAGAGAGTTATTCCAAACTTTTATAATAAACAATCCATAAATTTTGCAGAAAATGTAAAATTTTTAGGCATGATTCTATATAACGAATGTAAGGAATTGATCTTGCTCAATATGTCACTAAAATGAAAAAAAAAAATGTTAACGCTTTAAGAGCTGTGTCTGGTATATGGTGGGGTGCACACCTACTTGTTTTAGATCCCTTCAATAAAGTTGCTACTAAAAAACTCAAAAGATCCAATACAAGTATCTAAGAATTATTTACGGTGCAATGAAGTCTTCCCCACCAAAGTACTGTAGGTGGAATGTGTAGATCCGCCTTTTCCTATTCGCCAACAATTCCTGTCTGACCGATTTGTACGTAAAATGTTACAGCTGTCTTCCCAACCCCTATGGTCTAGGCTATCCGACTTAGCACACCTCGTCCCTCGGGGCAAGCCGCAGCCTTAACTGCTCCTTAGTTTCCTTAAATTTACCTACCTTCCTCACCCCTTATCTAAGTATCCATCTAACTCATTATTTTGCCCAAAGCTTTAGTATTCATCCTTTCTTCACTAATCTTGGCCTAACCAAGGGAGCTGCTGGCACCTACACAAAATTTCAGACCATAGTAAATGATAATTAGCCAAATCATGTCCTCATCTATATAGATCCATCAAAGCTTTCTAAGGAAAGCTGTGTTGCAGCTTGTTGCGTACCAAAATTCAAAATTATATTACAATTTAAATGCCCCTCCGAATCGACAGGAGAGGCTGTTGCTTTATTAGAAGCAATCCTGTTCACATCCTTTAAATAAACTCTTGTTTATACTGACTCGTTCAGCTGTATACTGGCTATAAAGGGAAATCCGTGTTGTAGTAAATTTCTGATCTTCAATTATTTTAAGGATTCGAGATGAACTGTACTCATGTTATCCAAAGGGCTTGAATGCTACTTTGCATGGATTCCAGGTCATTCTAGAATTTGTGGGAATGAATCTGCAGATTCTTGCGCAAAATTAGCCATCCAGTGTGGCAGTTTACATAACTTTTCTATTTCGGCCCAAGATTTGTTGTTTCTTGCATTTACTCATATGGATATGTCCAGGTCTAAATTCTAGGATTTGTCAAAGTGACCTTCTTTTTCACAAAAAATACTGAACGGATTTAATATATCTACTATTTGTCGTTCGCGCCTTGGACATGCATATACTCACTCCTGTTCACCTAGCTAAGATCAGGGTCTGGCACTATGTGAATGTGACCTGGACGATGGTTCCCACTCTCACATCCTTTTCCCCTGTCCTAAATTAAGGGGTGGGCCCTTATATGATGTTCTTCCTTACAAAGTTCCACGTCCCCTTATTGTTCAATGTTTGTTAATGTTTGTGTTTAGTCCTATATGTAAATTTTTATGTAAATATATTAAGTATAACAAAATAAAACGGTAAGCTAGTATTATTGTAAAATATTTTCTACTATACTTACTGTCTATGTTTATATTTTGTATAAATTTATTATTTTGTTTTAGTGGTGGTGATGGCAATATTCTTAGTAGATTTGTTTGACATATATTCTCTTATCGTAATCTCATATCGTATTTTTTTAATAATTTGCTTATTATATTCGTGATCTCCATGCAATATGACATTGACGACGTGATTCTGTGCTCAGCTTGCACACTCGGAACGCCATAACCAAAGAACTGAACTGAAATTTCTACTGTCTTTCACTTTTTATAACTTTTTGAATTAAATATTTTGTATATTTTGCCCTGGTAATGACGTAAAGCGTTTAGTTAAGTTCCGCCACTCAATACCTCATCCTTTAAAATTCGATGGAAAGTGGAAACGAAATTGTCTTCTTTTAGGAAATTAGGAAGTAGAAGCCAAAAAAAGAATTAGTGCAAAAAAATTGTAAAACTTTAGGTTACAACAAATTAAAGCACAGGTTACGATATGATTTATTTTTTTATGGAAAAGATAAGGCAAACGAGCGTACGGGTCAACTGATGTAGAGTGATCACCGTCGCCCACGGCCTCGCGTAACACCAAGAGAGCTACGGGTGCGTTGCCGGCCTTTGAGGTGGAGGTAGCCGCGCTTTATGAAGGTACCCATGTCATATCGACCTTGAAATACTGCCGCGGCTAGGTCGTTTGAATTGAATTGATGATGATTATTAGTATATAATCTGTATTATATACTAATATTCATATTAACCATATCGTAACCTTAAATTTAAGTTTAGTATGTGCTTATCTCTACAATATGATTGATGATGATTATTAGTATATAGCTGTGAGGTTTCGGTTTAGAATAGAATCACCCTGGTGCTGTTGGCTAAAGAACGATTGGTAGAGTCACGTTATCAGTAATGGCAACACGCATGGGCACATTCGACTGGAATATTACCATTCCCTGCATTAAAAATCGGCGTTAGGTAGTGGCTTTGGTCACTACGTTTGGCAACCCCTCCCCGGAATATGAAAGCGGCACTAAGAGAGAAACTGCCCCAGGAGGGTACCAGCATCCTCGATGTTGGAGAATCCCTCTCTGAGTCTTTAAACTCAGGCCACCCGTCGAATTCTTGAAAACGCACAGTATTTACAACAACAACAAACGTGGCGTACCTTCCACGGCAGCCCCTGCTACTCTCAGCATTGACTTTACCAATATCAGGGGCCTACATTCAAATCTGAATGCCGTCCACCACTATCTTGAGACGGCACAGCCGGCCTTGTTATTTCTGATGGAAACCCAGATTGCCCGACCGAGTGACACTGCCTATCTTCAATTCCCCGGCTGCAAAATAGAACATAATTTTATACCTCATGCCGGGGTTGCTGTTTATGTAAGGGAGGACATAAGGTTCCGTCGTCTTGTCAATTTTGAAGGTCGGGACCTATCCACCATTTGGCTTCGTGTGGACATGGAATATTTACGCATTCCTGTGTAGGTCCCATATAGGTAATTCAGAAACTGATCGGCTCACGGAGCACATGCAATCGGCTATCGACGATGCGCTCTCACAGATCCCTACCATAAAGGTCGTGATACTTGGGGATTTTAATGAAGTATCCTTAAATAATGAATTGACATAACAGAATTTTTTTCGCCCTCAGTACATGTACAATTGGGACACCATTGTACATGTATATATGAAAAGCGAATAAATTAGTTATTATTTCTCGATTTAAAAATGTCACATCTGGCCAACACAGCCGAACATATGTCAGATGATAATGATCTTGGATCACATATTAAGAATAAAATATGATAAAAAACTGTTTTGCAGACTAATAACTGAAGAAGACTACAGTTTAGTGCGGAGGGCTAAGAAATTAAAGTTAAAGGATTAAAGATCTCAACCTATCTTTAATTCCTAACCCTTAATTCTAAGTCCTTAAGAATTTATTATTAAGGATAAAAGATAAAAATTATAATTAAAAATGTAATTTTTTCACAAAAAAAAACATTTCAATGATTGTACAGAAGATTGTTATTATAATTTAATTATATAATATATATCGTGGCAAAAGGCGTAACTGAGCTGATGGTGCTTGGGGTTTGACTCTTAAGAAACACTGTTTTCAGTTACATCTTAAGAAAGTTGCAGCAACTACTAACTCTACGATAACCCCCCCATCCCTTTTCACACCTTTATGAGACTGCGTAGATCTCTTGCGCATGTCAGTTATGTCAGGCTCGGTGGCTAAACTGCCTTGCCATCACCTAGGGCCCGTTTAGGAAATCTTTACCCACAGCCTTGATGCCTACGTGTAATTAGTAAGGATACATACTTCCTTCTCTTAGCCTTCTTTTTCTTTTTCTTCCTTTTCTTCTTACATACTTTCTTCTTCAACGACGTAGCGGTTCCGCATTCAAGCTGAACTCACAAACCCGCATTGTGATATCTTTCTATGTCATGATAGTTTCACAGAAGGAGACCCAGGTACATATTGGAAAGTGAGAGGTACACCCACAACAGTCACTACCGAATGTAAATGTGGGGGCCAAGCAGGACATTCGGCCAGAGTATAGTGATCCGAACTCACTGGTGAATTACACTCATAATGAGTGAGACGATTTGCCAACGGTGGATAAATATGTAGGGTGGTGATGGCACAATAGGCCATACAGTATATAGGAAACCCACGCACACCAATAAATACCTCAATGATGAATCTCATCACCACCCTACACAGTTATCTATCGTTGGCAAATCTTTGTTTCAGAGAGTCCCCCACCTCTGCGATGCTGAACACCTCAGGGCAGTCTTCACCTGTCAAAGCTCACGACAGGTGAAGACTGCCCTTCATCAGAACAAGCTGCTCGTTCCCCGCCAGCGTTGTCAGAAGATCAACAAGCGACCCACAGTTGAGAGGCAACCCGCCCTTTTATCATACGTGATGGGGGTTACAGACAGGATCGGCAATATCTCCAGAAGAGCTTCTATTAAAACTTAGATTCAAGCCTAATAAGAAAGTGAGCCAAATCTCGAGACCAGTGAAGAGTAATATTCCTTTGCAGTGTGCAGGTGTATACAAACTTGATTGTGACTGTGGCTTATCATATATAGGTCAAACAAAGAGAATCAGGTGTTAGGGCAAAGGAATACATCTCCGATGTCAAGAATGGGCATGTATCAAAGTCAGCTGTGTATGTGCATACATCGAACATATCCAACCATTACATCAAGTTTGATAAACCCCACATACTCGCTAGGGGAATAGATATATCCCTAGAATGATCCGCGAGGCTATTGAAATACGAAAATATCCTAATTTCAATAGAGAAGACGGTTGGAAACTTTCCACCACCTAGGATCCACTCTTAAAAATTTAAAGTCTCAAGCACACCATACCAGAGGACCAGATACAGTAAGTTCACTCTGCAAGTTATCGAGGGCAGTACGCGAGGCAATTAAGAAACCGTTGGCGGTAGTTTGGTATAGTAATTATATCAAATGACAGACAAACACGCATCACACTTGCCGTGTGATTCCGGCTCATAATAGGATCACCCAGGTTTAATCCAGAGGGTGCCCTTGACATATATCTGTCCGATATACGTTCTTTAGCATACGGGTACGCGACTCCGGATCCTCGAGCCACCTCTACTATACCTCTATCAAGTCCATAGAAGTGGTATCTCTCCCTCCTAATTATCCTTCCCCCATTTCCACCAATCCTTTCCCTCTTTCCTGCGGCTCTTCTTTTCCCTGAAAAGGGGTTTTAGAGGTCAGATGGCAGTCGCTCCATTTTAAAACCGCGAACCGCCACTTTAATGGATAGGAAAAATAAGAGACTGGATACGGCTAGGGTGTCGCTGCTAAATGACGCACAGGCACATCGCCCTACACCTGCGACAAGTGGGCCAGGGCTACCGTGTCAAGTACGGGCACGGCTAAAGACGCGAGTACCCAGACGGCAACTCCGCTTTGCAACGTGGAATATTGACTCTCTTACCGGACGATACAGAGAACTCGCAGATGTACTCATGAGACGTCGGGTCCAGTGTGCTTTCCTCCAGGAAACTCGTTGGAAGGGCAATAAGTCCCGTAACATCGGACAAAGTTTCCGGCTTATATACACTGGGTCACCTGGTAAAAACGGTGTGGCGGTAGTGCTTTCTATAGAGCTTCAGAATGGACTGACCGAGAAGAAGAGAGAAGAAGTCATTCTGCGAGCAGTATGAAGAGGTTCTGCTTGCTATACCGTCTACCGAAGTAATCCTAGTGGGGAGGGACTTAAAGGACCACGTCGGTAAGGCTGCAGAGACGTATGAACGTGTTCACGGGGGGTTTGGACACGGTCTTCGCAATACAGAGGGAGATAATATACTAAGAACCTGTATTGCCTCTGATCTGGCCGTCGTGAATGCGTTCTTCCGAAAGAATCCTCAGCATCTTGTCACATATAAAAGTGGGTCCCACTCAACTCAAATTAATTACTTGTTGACAAGACGGTGTTGGTGACGGTGTGATATGGGCAGGGCTACTAACTCTAAGGTCATTCCAGGCGAAAGCTTGACGGCCCAACATCGTCTTCTTGTCATGGACTTTAACGTCACTCTAAAGTGAAAAGTAGCTGAGAAACGTAGGCCTCGGATCAAGAAGTGGTTGCTGAATAGACCGATGCAGATTGACTTTCTAGCAGAGGTAAAAAGTCGAAATCTTACGACTAACACCGAGACTGCTCAGGATGCTTGGGATCCCAGTGTTTGTCCAAGTTAGAAGCCCAGTCGACAATCATTGCAAACGAGTGCTTGACGTTTCTAAGGGAGGACGTGTCATCGACAGAGAGACTTGGTGGTGGAATGACAAGGTGCAGGAGGTGAACTCGTGAAAAAGAGGCTGCCTTTAAGAAGTGGCAGAAATCCAAGTCTCCTAAAGACAGACTGGAGTACATAGTAGCAAAGCGTGCCAGCAAAAGAGCTGTAGCCAGAGCCTGCAGTGAGAGTTTATCACCATTTTATGATAAGATCATTGAAACTCTAGGGGGGCAGAAGCTCATATATAAACTGCCACTTGCCCGGGATAAAGCGACGCAAGATATTGCAAAATGACTTTGCGTCAAAGATTCCCAGGACACGTTGCTCTGTAATCACGTTTCTGTGAAGGAGATATGGAGAAGCTACTTCCAGGAGCTGCTGAACAGTCAGCATCCGTGCAGTCTTCATCATGACTCACCGCCTAGCCTTGGACTTATTGCCCCAATAACCTTTGACGAATCTCGAAATTGCCTTCGTCGAATGAAGGACGGAAAAGCGGTGGGGCCTGATGAAATTCCGATCGAAGCGTGTAAATCGTTGGTCTCTCTTGGTGTACTCATACTTACTGACCTTTTTAGCCATATCTTGAACACTGGAAAGATGCCACACCAGTGGCGGCTTAGTTTTATTACCCCTATTTACAAGGGAAGGGGCAGTGTTCAAGATTGTGGTAGTTACAGGGGTATTAAGCTTCTGAGTCACACCATGAAGCTCTTTAAGCGCATGATCGATATCATGCTCCGCCGAAAGAGTACTGTCTCTGAGTCTCAATATGGATTCCAGCCTGGAATCATTTACACAGCAGCGAATGCTGGCCTGTACTATCTCGGCACACTCAGGAGCTTTATTTCACCGAAATGAAGATGCTGAGGTGGATTCGCGGCGTAAAGCGGTCTGACCGCATACGTAACACATTCATTCGAAGCAGTCATGGAGTCGTCTGTAATATAGCGGATAAGCTCCAAGAACATCACCTGAGATGGTATGGCCACGTTGCGCGCCGGCCTAGGAACTATGTCGGACGCAAGTGCCTTGATATGTCTGTCCCTGGAGTGAGACCCTCCGGACGCCCAAGGATGGTGTCGTGATACAGGACATGAGAGCCAATGGTCTAACCACCGAGGACGTTAATGATCCTGCAAAGTGGAGTAGGTTCAGCAGGAAGGCAGACCCTGGCACAGCAAGCCGAGATTAATGCCAGGAAGAAGAAGAATAGGATCACCCAGGTACTGATTGTGTTGTAAGTGTGGTAGAGTCACGTTGTCAGCCATGACAACACGAATCGGCAGACTCGACCGGATTATTACCACCCCCGACATTTAAAACTGGCGTTAAGTAGTGGATTCGGCCACTATGCTTCGCATTGGGTAATGCCGTAAAAGTGTTTCATTTAAAATTCTCTACTTTCTCTTCAACTCCACAATTTGCCACATTATGGACGACAAATGTCAGATCCAACACTGAGTTTCTTTTGTATCGTACGCAAGTGAAAGCGATCCCCTCGTTCAGGAGGCAAAGCCCGTATAGGCAAGCTCATACCTGGGCTGCTTTCGTCTTGCTATTTGTGCTATTTGAGGCGGCATTATCCCAAGCCCAGGATGGTACGAGTACTAAAATATGCACCAACGATGCGAATATTTTCCAACTCTGCTATCCTCCTGGCACCTATCGGGGCTAGATAGCAGGTAGTGGGTGGCAGTCAGCACTTCCCAATATGTATCCAACTGGCTTTTCCGCGACGGTGCTTACCATGCTTTATGGTTTAACTCGACACGTGTGAAGCTTGTGCCCCTCGCAGACGTAACGGAAGCAAAGTTGTTCACTGATAACTGCAGAGAGATACCAAGGTCTGGTGTGACCCAATGACTGGCGTCTGAAACTTCAACTTACCTTACAACCTTAGCTGAGCTCTACCCCACCAAAACCTAGGACGGGTTCTCTAAATCATGCGATTCAGCAAAAGGTATCGTAGAGAACGCGTTGACCATCGCACCGTAGCTGACATCATTCTACTGGCACCCAGAAATCCTAATCTGTAAAGGTGTCGACCGGACATCCGTCAGTTCTTGCAATGGCCTCCATTACTTTTCCTTTAGTCACAGAATCATCCAGGCCCACTAATTGAAAGGATACTTTCTTATAGGGCCGGGTGACAGCTGCTTCCTCGAGTACAAAACGTAATCGTTCAAATAGTATATCGGCCTTTTCCAAAGAGTGTGCAGCTGGTAGCTCAACAAGCCTGGCGCACCGATAAGCCCTCTATAAATAGTACAGAGCTAACTATCGTGTTTTTCAGCTCCTAGAACACATCTTCTCCTACACCGGATGTTGGCTACAATTACTCAGGGCGAATTTCATGATTCCATCAAAGACAACCTCAAACTTTGTGCGTCCTTACTGTGGAATTACAGGTCCTATATAAGTTTCTTCACTATCCCAGTGAGACGCTTGTTCTCTTTGCGGTCACGGTGTACTTCTGCACTCTCGGCACGAGAGACAAGTGGCGAGTTAATTATATCAGTGAAAGCTGTCGCTGCTTTCTTAAGTTTACGCACGTACGTGGTTTTAAGGTGACTCTACTTAGTCGCCACATCCGTGTACCTGTGCAGTCTATAGTTGAGCACAGAGAGACATCCCTTCTATCTTATACTACACAGACGTTCCTTGCTTGCTCTTACTTCTGATGTCAGGGAGACCTATTTTGTTACGATGCGCAGCCAGATATTAAAATCTTAATGTTCTTTTCGCGTTTTGTACGCTGCCTTTGTTCGGTGCTGAAGCGTGTGCTGATTCAGCGCCGTGCTGCTTCGCCACTTTTGTTGGGGTAATTTTTTAGTGAGGATCAATATAATAGATAGCTTGCTTGCGTAATAAGCTTATTTATTTCTTTTATTGACCAAATACAGTATTTGCCATTTTAAATTAAAATCTTTTGGCCGGACTAATTGCGTGTGATGATCGTGTAAGTCTTAGTATTTATCAGACACAAGGAAACAAAAAATATAGATTTTGTTAAATTATTCTAATTGATAGATATTTATATAATAATTAGATATTTTCATTTCCTATTGCTGCTTAAAATATTATATATACAGGGTCTTCCAGTAAATAAACTTACTTATATTTTTTATATGAAAGAGTAAACCAGTACATTCAGTTTCTATCAAAAATCATTTAAATTTATGGTTCAGAATTCAATGAAGTATAATGTATCTATTCACCCCGCTTTACCGGTATATAGAAAGTAGATTGTCAAAATATTCTTGTTTAAGTATCCGACCGCAATCATCTGTGTACTGTCATTCTATAATGATGATCATTTAAAATCAATATACTCAAAATATAATAAAATTATCGTAAAATTACCAAAATCGAGACATTCTAGGATATATTATATACTTTATTACATAAAATGTTCAATTATTCAAGTTCCAGAGACAAGTTTAATTGAGGAATGGTGTGTAAAAGTGACTTTTTGTGGTCGAAATGATTTTGCAACGCTTGAGCGATTATTTAATGCGGAAACAATTGAAATAAAGAAATTTAATTACAATAAAAACACAATGGACCTGTCGCCTGATGAAGAGAACTTTCCTGGTCGGATCTTGCACCAGGTAGAAATAGTTTTATATATTCCAATAAGAATCACGATTCTTTAATAGATATTAGTGCATATGTTACTCTTGAAGTACTTAATTGGCCTCTTAATATTTTAATTTTATTACGAATATTGTTATATTATCAAAAATTAAATAAATATTATATAAATAATGTTTTAATAATTAGAAACTTGTAAAAATATATATATTTTTTTTATTTTGCTTTTTTTAAAATATTGAATTTACATTAAAATAAAATAATGTCTAAGTTAAACGCATTTTTTCTCTTAAAAACAATTTCTTAAACATTTTCATATTTTCTATGAAAAAACTGCAGAAAATTCCCAAAATTATACTCGTAAATGTTAAAGATATTATTGTTGTACATTATTTTTCATTTAGAGTCAGTGAATATTGATTTTTATGAAATAAAAGGCCTTAACACTAGATGTCCAAGTTCTCTTTGACTACCCTGCCATATGTAAGATATACTTTGAAGCTGAATGATGAAAGAAAGCTTGTCCGTACTGTACTGGACAACTTTATCAAATTTTTAATATACTTTGTATTATTCTATTTATGCAAGAAAGTATTTTTGATTTGATTTATAAAGTTAATGACATGGTGGCTTTAGTTTGTAAGCACAATGGTTGTGGGTTCCATTCCCACATTGAGAAAAAATTATCTTCATTTCTTCACTTTGGTAGTATAAAACAACATTGAGTTTTGTTGCTCAACAAACTTTAGCATCATGCTATATTCTAAACATGGCTGGGTGAGGGAAGTTAGGAACCTTTGTGACCCTTGTTCCTGTTAGGGTACCACAGGATTAATTAATGTTCCATTTCAGCATGCAATGCTATAAATTTCTAAATACTAAAAGTAAGTTGATATGTAATGCCTCAAATTCAGTGGTAAGTAGAAGTGGAAGGAACGTCTTAACACTAGGTTCCCAAGTTCCCTCTGCCTACCCTGCCATGTGCAAGAAAGCGTGAAGCTGAGTGTTGACACTAAATTCTAAAAATATTATAAATTATTAAAGATATTATCTATTATCTTCTTCGCAATATAAATGAGAAATTTCTTTTCTATGTAAATATTATTGTTTAGTGAAGTGTTAACATTTCTATTCTATAATTCGCTTGTTTAAATATTATCTATTGTCTACTTAGATCGAGGCCTGTCGTGGCGCAGCGGCACAAGCGTGTGACTGTAACCGACAGGTTCTGGGTTCGATCCCCACTCGAGAAAATGAAATATTTAATACTATTAATTTAAATATTTAATGTTTTCAGTTCTTCGCTCTGGTACAAGGCAAAACGCGGCTTGAGTTTCGCCACTTAACACGCCATGACTCAAGTTCGGCGGAAAGTGGGGAACGGGAGTGGAACGGAGTGTCTTAAAACTAGGTTCCCAAGTTCCCTCTGACTACCCAGCCATGTGCGGAATGCAGCGTGAAACTGAGTCTATTTAGATTCAATGAAAAAAATAATATACAACTTTTTCTTTGAAGAATTTTATTATTATATATATTAAGTATTATTTCTCTTTTTGATCTGTATAGCGTAACAAAGTGAGAGTGAGAGGGCCTGGTCTAATACTTAATATAGTTAAAAAAAACGAAGTTTGTAACTTCTTATTTTCAATAAAAATATTTAAATTTGATTGTAAATTTGATTTTAAATGAATGTGTCCTTTAATTTGATGATTAAGGAACAAAGTGTCACACAAGCAGGCTCCATACCCTTAGCACGTTTTATGGTACTCATAGACACAGTGTATTGTAAGAAAGAAAATTTTAAAAGCAGTATTCTTCACTATTTTATAATGTACATTCACTTTATCAGTGTACTCAGCTTCACGCTGTACCCCAAACACTGCTGGGTAGACATAGGGAACTTGGGAACCTAGTGTTAAGTGACTCCGTTCCACTTCCATTCTCCACTTTCGGCGGAATTTGAGACGTTGCTTGTTGAGTGGCGGAACTCAACGCCGCGTTTTGCTTTGCACCAGAGTGAAAAAAATGGTAATATTCATGAAATGGTATATCAAACTCACATCCTGTCGGTTACAGTCACACGCTTGTGCCGCTGCGCCACGACAGGCTTCGATCTAAATCTACACATACATTTCTAAGTAGCTAGAACTCTACTTTCCACCACCAGGCCGCGCTCTGGGACAACCTGGACCTCCTCCAGGAGCTCCTGGCCACCGGAGCTGATGTGAACGCTCGAGACCCTCACTCCCGCAGCGCCTTGCACGCGGCCGCCCTCGCCGAGAGGAGCCAGTGCTTGTCAGCTCTGTGTGCGGCCGGTGCTGATGTTGACGCGAAATCTGATGAAGAGACTGGTGGGAAGGTGATTTATATATTTCTTATTGAAGTTTCGATTCTTTTTTTTTTTTTAGGTTCCCGCATATGGCAGGGTACGGAGAGGGAACTTGGGGTTGTAAGGAGGAGGGCGGGAAATTGTTTAGGGCAATACGGTTCCTGACTGAGAGGCCGGTCGTGGCGCAGCGGCACAAGCGTGTGACTGTAACCGACAGGTTCTGGGTTCGATTCCCAGTCGAGGAAATGAAATATTTAATATTTTCAATTTAAATATTTAATGTTTCATTTCTTAGCTCTGATAATAAGGCAAAGCGCGGCGTTGAGTTCCGCCACTTAACACGCAATGCCTCAAATTTTCCGCAAAGTGGGGAATGGAAGTGGAACGGAGTGTCTTGACACTAGGTTCCCGGGTTCCCTCTGCCTACCCTGCCTCGCGCGGGATACAGCGTGAAGCTAAAAAAAAAAAGAGTACACTAACACTAGGTTCCCAAGTTCCATTCTCATGCAAGGAAATGCATTGTTTATTTAATATTTTCGTTTCTCTATTCTGGTAACAAGACAAAACGCAGCGTTAAGCACCGCCACTTCATTGGCAATTCATAGTCTTGAAATAAGGAGACTCCAATATGTCACGTCTTCCAGACCGCCCTCCACATGTCATCAGAGCGAGGTCACGTGGAGAACATAAGAGGTCTCCTCTCAGCCGGCGCTGACCTCTCGCTGCTGACGGCAAGCGGGGACTCCGCCCTCGCGCTGGCGGAGAGAGGTCGTCACAGACACGCGGCGCTCGCGCTTCGAGAGGCTAAAGGTTGGTATAACTTATTATAATATACATATATATATTATTTTTTATTTCATACAAAAGTAGTTACATAAAACTATTGCTTCAAGCAATCTCTTCAATGAAATATTCTCTGGTAACAAGGCAAAGCGCGGCGTTGAGTTCCGCCACTCAACTATCTACTAATGCCTCAGATTAGTGAAGAAGTAGAAAGTGTGGAACGGAACACTTGCTTCCTAAGTTCCTTTTGTATAATGTGCCATGTGCGGGATACAGCGTGAAACTGAAAAAAATGTATATTAACCTCAACATAGCAGGGTAATAAGGCAAAGCGCGGCGTTGAGTTCCGCCATTCAACACGCAATGCCTCAAATTCGGCGGAAAGTGGGGAACGGAAGTGGAACGGAGTGTCATAACACTAGGTTTCACTTCCGTTCCCTCTGCCTACCCTGCCTAGTGCGGGATACAGCGTGAAGCTGAGTATGAGTAGCAGGGTAGGTTAAGGAGGGAGGGGGTAGGGAACCTGGGAACCCATACGTTAAGAGAGTATTAGGCATCCAGTTTCCCATATAAAGTATAGAAAATAGATAATTGAAAACAAAAAACAATGTTAATTGATTTTGTTTCTTCACTTTTATACTGATATTTTGTAACTTAATTAAAAAAATTCGTAAACTCGTTATATTCTTTGGTCAGCTTCACGCTGTATTCATTTCTTGGCTCTGGTAATTAGGCAAAACGCGGCGTCGAGTTCCGCCACTCAACACACAATACATCAATATTCGGCGAAAAGTGGCGAACTAAAGTGAAACGGAATGTCTTAACACTAGGTTCCCAAGTTCCCTCTGCCTATCCTGCCATGTGCGGGATACAGCGTGAAGCTGAGTATTTAATTATATAAGTAGGGAACGGAACGGAGTGTTATTTATTTCTTTTTCAAGTTCCTTTATATGAGAAAAACATTTTTGAAAGCTCAAGGCATTGAAATCACGATTAACTATAAAAAAACGAACTGAGCTTGGGCTTCCAAGTCCTTACCAGTCGCATGACGATTTTATTGCAAAATTTAAAATAACTGGTTAAATGCGAGTCGGACACGCTTTCCGGGTTCCCGCTGTATCCCGAACATGGCGGGGCAGTCAGAGGGAACTTGGGAACCTAGAGTAAAGATTCCGTTTTTCTCTTTTCGCCGAATGTACCAATAATAATATTAGTCAAGTTAATACTATATTAAACTAAAGACTAGCCAATCAACACTAGAGACAACTTTCGCGATACGCAGACGTATTAGGGTTGTCGCTTTGTGGTTTTTTATTTATTGTTAAATATATAATATATATACCTATATAGAGGAAATAAAATATTTAATATTTTAAAATTAAATATTTAATGTTACATTTCTTCGCTCTGGTAACAAGGCCAAGCGTGGCATAGAACTCCGCCACTCAACACACAATGTTTCAATTTCAGCGGAAAGTGGCAAACGGAAGTGGAACGGAGTGTCTTAACAGTACTCAGCTTCACGCTGTATCCAGCACATGGCAGGGTAGGCAGAGGGAACTTGGGAACCTAGTGTTAAGACACTCCGTTACACTTCCGTTTCGCACTTTCTGGAAAATTTGAGGCATTGCGTGTTGACTTGTGGTGGAATTACTCGCCGCGCTTTGCTTTGTTACCAGAGTGAAGAAAATAAAAATTTAATTTAAAAATATTTAAATATTTCATTTCCTCTCGTGTGTATCGAACCCACAACCTGTCGTTTACAGTCACACGCTTGTGCCGCTGCGCCACGACAGGCTCAGGCAGGTTCGACAAAAATTTATATATTTTGTGTTCTTCGCAACCCTAGCGACGAGTGAGTCCAACCTTGCGTTTTCGCCGACACGTTTCTGTAACCGTTACATAACTATAATAGTCTGTAATAACTTCGAGATTATTTTACTATATTTTGTTTTTTTTTATCAGTTTCACGCTGTATCCCGCACACGGCAGGATAGACAGAGGGAACTTGGGAACCTAGTGCTTGTGAACCACTTCGTTCCCATAAAGACACTTTTGTTCTCCACTTTCCGCCAAATTAAAGGGTTGTCTGATTAATGTGATAAGTTCAGAATTATATGAGACGGATTTGAACCCGCTACAACGTGCCAAAGTATCCTATATAAAAAATGATGTTATCAAAAAAAAAAAACTGGTTTATAATCTTTTGATTAAAAGTAAAATTATTCATAACGGTTACTTCCTGAACAGACACGCGGTATTTAATTATCTAAATATTCTTCATACAAGTGTTATTACCAAGGCCTGTCGTGGCGCAGCGGCACAAGCGTGTGACTGTAACCGACAGGTTCTGGGTTCGATTCCCGGTCGAGGAAATGAAATATTTTCAATTTAAATATTTAATGTTTCATTTTTTCGCTCTGGTAATAAGGCAAAAACGCGGCGTTGAGTTCCGCCACTCAACACGCAATGCCTCAAATTCGGCGGAAAGTGATGAAGGGAAGTGGAACGGAGTGTCTTAACACTAGGTACCCAAGTTCCCGTCCGTTTATATATATATATATATATATATATATATATATATATATATATATATATATATATATATATATATATATATATATATATATATATATATATATATATATATATATATATATATATATATATATATATATATATATATATATATATATATATATATATATATATATATATGTATGTATGTATGTATTAACAATATATGTTACGTATATATAACCGTATGAGAAAATGTTCAAGGCCAATAGTGTTATGAACTTATTTAATATATATTAGGATGCGGTATGTGACATTTTTAATTGAATATTAAGTACGTTTATTTTTTTTTTTGTAAAGCTTCATGTACATGAAGAGATACACCCACATGGCATAGGGAACAGAGGGAACTTGGGAACCTAGTGTCAAGAGGCTCCGTTCCGTTGCCCACTCTCTTCCGAAATTAACATTTTGTATCAAGTAATGGCACTCAACGCCGCGTTTTGCCTCGTCAACAGACCAAAAAACGAAATATATTAAATATTTAATTTTCTCGAATGTGGGAAGTAGTACCTGGGATATATTTCGGATTTCCTATTTCCCTATGAAATTTCCGTTTTCTACTCTTAGCGCTTCTCTACACTCCCTAACCTAGCTAGATGACAAATTACATGTTATGTTTCTATACATTGAAAACTAAAATGTAAAGTAAATGAACGAAAAATGTTGTAAATCCGACAAGGATTATATATTTAAAATCGACGCAACTTTTTATTTTACCAACCGATTTAAATAAAACAAACACTGCATGAAGAAAATAAGGTGGACAAGATATAATAGTAAATATAGCATTTAAAATTGGTTAGTCTTTTTTTATATTAGCGCGTACAAACGTACAGATAACGAGATAAACAGACACCAGTTACAGATTTATTATAAGTAAATATTACTCTGTTATACATTAATATATTTCTTTGGAGAAACACAAGGCCTTGAGGACTGTCGTGACGCAGCGGCAGATGCTTGTGACTGTAACCGACAGGTTGTGGGTTCGATCCCCACTCGAGGAAATGAAATATTTAATATTTTCAATTTAAAAATTTAATGTTTTCATTTCTTCGCTCTAGTAGAGGGCAAAAGGCGGCGTTGAGTTTCGCCACTTAACACGCTATGCCTCAAATTCGGTGGAAAGTACGGGAACGTGAGTGAAACAGAGTGTCTTAACACTAGGTTCCCAAGTTCCCCCTGCTTACCCTGCCATGTGCAGAATACAGTGTGAAGCTGAGAGAAACACAAGTTGTAGGTGTAGTTACCAGAGTTTCTCCAGGAATTCAAATATTTTTTTATCTTTTCCTGCGCAATTTGCGCCATTCATCACGCAATGTCTCCAGAATTCATCCGAAAATTAGAAACGGGATTGTTTTAATGGTAACGAACTGTTTTACCTCTAGGTTCCCAAGTTCCCTCTGGCATATGCGGGACCCTTTGTAAAACTAAAAATAATATATAAATAATGTTGGCACTTACAAGGTTTTTAAATCATAGCAAGTAAATAAGTACTGCCGCCTCCTTTAGTTTACATCGCGAAGGGAGCCGATCATGTCGCGTCTGATGAAACACGCTGTACATCTATATCATAGTGTTATAGTGTTTATAGTGTGATACAGTGATAGTGATATAGAGTGATAGTGAGATAGTGTCACAGTGCGTTTATGATATATTTTTTTATTAAAATTTTATCACGTTAATGTATTTTTTGTGTTGATTTCTGCTTTACACTCTAGAAATAATCATGTAAAAATATTACAGTAAGTTTTTAAATAGAATAACAAATATTGACAGGCCGCGGTTTTCAGTTGGAATATTTTTTCAGCTTCACGCTGTAACCCGCATGTAGCCGTATAGGCAGCGGGAACTTGGGAACCTAGTGTCTAGAGACTCAGTTTTCTGCCTTTGTATTCTGAAGGCATTGTATGTTGAGTGGCGTAACTCAACGCCGCGTCTACTTGAGTGAGCCCATGTATGTATATAAATGAATGGAGTAAGATATATTAAAATAAGTTTAAAAGATTACGAGCCAGATATTTAAATATATATTAGGTGTTGTTGAAACGAGTTTGAAAAGGTCTTGATATTTCTGTCTTATCTAATACAATATTAATATGAATAAATATGTCTGTCTTTTGCAAAATCTGTTTCATAATTTTTTAAGTAAATTTCAATATTCCTTGTAATAAATTAAATATATATATATATATATATATATATATATATATATATATATATATATATATATATATATATATATATATATATATATATATATATATATATATATATATATATATATGTATATATATATGTATATATATATATATATATATATATATATATATATATATATATATATATATATATATATATATATATATATATATATATATAAAAAAAAATATACATAATATACATATACATATGTATATAGAGTCGGTTTCACGCTATATCCCACACATCGCGGGGTAGCCAGAGGAAACTTACGAACAAAGTGTTAAGACACTCTGTTTCATTCCCCACTTTCCGTCAAATGTTAGGCATTGCGTGTTGAGTGGCGAAACTCAACGCCGCGCTTTTCGTTGTTACCAGAGTGAAGAAATAAAAACATTAGATTTTTTAATTTGAAAACATTTATAATTTCATTTCCTCGAGTGTTGAACCCACAACCTGTCGTTTACAGTCACACGCTTGTGCCGCTGCGCTGCGACACGCCTCAATGAAACAAGAAGATAACATCTATATATATTTATCAGAATTAACAGTCAGGATTTATGTAGAAAACCAAACTCTCCGCTTTCCTCCTTCCGCTACGCGGAATACAGCGTTAAACCCCGTGTTATACGGGGATAGTGTCTCTTGATTTTGCCCATTTTTGTATTAACAAAAAGTGGAGTGTTGTAAATATGTTTGTCTGTCTGTGGCATTGTGGTTCACACACGTATTATATCGATTTCGATGTAGTTTGTTTCATCGGAAAGTTAGTTTTGTTGCGGTTGTTCTTAGCTACTTTTACTAAATTCACTTATATGTTGGGGGTCAAGGGTGTGCCGGGGTTGTGTAGGGGGGTATCAGGGGTTAGGTTACTTAGTAGATATTTTTTTAATTTTTAGTTATACCAAGTCAGGGGGTCGGGGTTGTCTCGTGTTTCTATATTATGTTAAGTAGCAATTTTATATAATACATTAATATTAATATGCCTCAAATTCGGCGGAAAGTGGGGTACGGAAGTGGAACGGAGTGTCATAACACTAGGTTTCACTTCTGTTCCCTCTGCCTACCCTGCCTAGTGCGGGATACAGCGTGAAGCTGAAAAAAAAAACATTAATATTCTAAATACTCGTTTGTCCCCGGCGTTCCAAACCTGTTTTTGGCTTATTTTAAATATATATACGTTTAAGAGCTGTGATGGCGCAGCAGCGCAACTGTGCGACTGTAAACACGATTGGTTGTGGGTTCGAAATAATATATTAATTTCCTCGTTCTTTGTTAGGAGGCCCAGCGCGGTGTTCGTTTTCGCAAATTCGGAGGAAAGTCACAAACGGAAATGTCGTAATGTGAACACAAACAGTGTCGTAACTAGGTTCCCAAGGTTCCGCGAGTGCGATTGTGACAAAAATTTCGTCATTATTCTCCTAAACGCGGCGTTGAGTTCAGCCCCTCATGTTGAGGACACTGCCTCAAATTTAATGAAACATTGTAAACGGAAGTGTTTTATTGGGAACGGACACCCTGTTACCTTAACGTTAGGTTCCCAAGTTCCCTCTGCCTAGCGTTACACTGACATATTGATATCTTTATACGTGATAAATGTTATGCAAACATCTGTCCTGCCTGAGATCAAATCCTTGACCTCCGACCTTATTGTCAGAGCTCCTAGACGGGTATTAAAGAAGATAACTAAAAAATCTATACTTATATATACCTATATATATATAAATCTGTATATATATATATATATATATATATATATATATATATATATATATCTA
Organism: Eueides isabella; assembly: GCA_019049475.1. NCBI lineage: Eukaryota > Metazoa > Arthropoda > Insecta > Lepidoptera > Nymphalidae > Eueides > Eueides isabella. Next base: position 374,095 of record CM032411.1, read on the forward strand.
TACTTATATATACCTATATATATATAAATCTGTAACCGATCGCTGTCTGTTCATGGAAGATATATTAAATAACATCTTATAGGGGACGTTTATTTATGTAATATTTGTCTGTACGTTTGTACGCGCTTATCTCAGAAACGGCTAAATTAAAATACTCAGTACTCAGCTTCACGATGTATCCCGCACATGGCAGCGTAGGCAGAGGGAACCCGGGAACTTAGTGTTAAGACACTCCGTTCCACTTCCGTTCCACACTTTCCGCCGAATTAGAGGCATTGCGTGTGAAGTGGCGGAACTCAACGCCGCGCTTTGCCGTTTGCCAGAGCGAAGAAATGTAACATTAAACATTTAAATTGAAAATATTAAATATTTCATTTCCTCGACTGGGGATCGAACCCACAACCTGTCGGTTACAGTCACACGCTTGTGCCGCTGCGCCACGACAGGCCTCAATTTTTTTACGTAATCATCTCAATTACTTTTATTTATGTATTAGGCAGTTTTTTATTTTTTATTTTTGTCCGTTCGTCTGTATGTTTGTACGCGCTTATCTCAAAAACGGCTTAATTAAAATGCACATTTCAATATTATATTTTGACAACTTCTCTTCAACATATATTGTTTGTTTCATTTTCATTTAATAAAGTTACAAGAATTGAAAATATTTATTTTGACAACATTTTTTTTCTTAATTTATCTGAAATTTTAGTTTTCTATATATAGATATTGTCTTAAAAGTGATAATGTTATTAGAACAAGAGAGTAATTGAGGTTATTACGTGAAAAGTCTTGAGGCCTGTCGTGGCGCAGCGGCACAAGTGTGTGACTGTAAACGTGACAAGTTTGTGGTTCGATCCCCACTCGAGGAAATGACATTCTTAATATTTAATATTTTCATTTCTTCGCTCTTGTAAGAAGGCAAAGCGCGGCGTTGAGTTCCGCCACTCCACACGCAATGCCTCTAATTCGGCGAAAAGTGTGGAACGGAGTGTCTTAACACTAGGTTCCCGGGTTCCCTCTGCCTACCCTGTCTCGTGCGGGATACAGCGTGAAGCTGAGTGTGTGAGTGATTTCTGCGAATGAGGACAGAACCCACAACCAGTTTCGTTGACAGCTGCACTCTTATGGCTCTGCCACTAAACAACAATGTACACACGTTATATATGTCACGTATATGTGTATTTTGTTCTTCTTTTTCAGTTTTACTGTATCCCGCACATGGCAGGGTAGACAGAGGAAACTTGGGAACCTAGTGTTAAGACACTCCCTTTCGTTCCCCACTTTCCGTCGAATTTCATTCATAGCGTGTTAAGTGGCGGGACTCAACACCGCGTTTTGCCATGTTAATAGCGAAAATATTAAATATATTTCATTTCCTCGAGTGTCGAACCCACAACTGGTCGTTTACAGTCGCACGTTTGTGCCGCTGCGCCACTACAGGCCTCACGTATATAAACTTGATAATAATTTAATAGTATTATAACAGTATATTATGAAGTCAACTGTAATTAAACTAAGCTTACGCCTACGCTGAGTGCGTATTGGAAGGAACCCATAGAAGGGATCTAGGTTCATTTGCATTATTTTAGCTTCTAATAATTTTAATATACATAAAGCGAAGCGAAGACACAGTGGTATCTTCGCTTCGCTTCATATATCTTTGCTCTAAACAGGGCAAAGCGCGGTGTAGAGTGCCGCCACTAAACATGTAATTCCTAAAAATCGGCGGAGAGTGGGGAACGAAAATGTCTTGATGGGAATAAAGAGTTTTACCGCTAGGTTCCCAAGTTCCCTCAGTCTCTGTAAACTGAATTCCGCAGCTATTATCATTCATTAATGACAATTGGTACGTTAGATCTGTCATTATCATTGACTAGATAGCTCAAGGACCCAGTCAACATTATTACTTCTTGTTTCCTTCGCATTTTCTACTTCCGGTTTTAAATTTCACAGATCTCTCGTAAAATTGATAAATGATATATTTAATTGAGGTTTGATAATGATTATTGTAGTTAAAAACGGTATTTTTTCAAAGAATTTCTAAAAAAGAGGCTTATAATAAGAGTTCTGTCGTGGCGCAGCGGCACATGGGTGTGACTGTAACCGACAGGTTGTGGGTTCGATCCTGAACTCGAAGAAGTGAAACATTAAAATATTTAATGTTTTCATTTCTTCGCTCTGGTTACAAGGAAATCGCGGCGTTGAGCTCCGCCTCAAAGCGCAATGCCTCAAATTCGGCGGAAAGTGTGGAACGGAAGTGCAACGGAGTATCTTAACACTAGGTTCCCACTGCGTATCTTGCTTCGTGTAGAATGCATCGATTGGAAATCCAACTTTTCTAACTATTGCGTTTATAATCACACTTTCGTATACTAACTTTAATAACGGCTTATCTGCGGCAGTATTTCCAGCTCGATACGACACATACACCTTCGAAAAACGCGTTTACCTCCACCTCAAAGGCCGTCATCGCACCTGTAGCTCCCTTGGAGTTACACAGGGCCGTGGGCGACGGTGATCACTCACCATCAGTTGACCCGTACCCGTTAATTCCGAAAAACGTATAAAAATTTGAACCCATGCCTCTTGGAAACCGTCCAAGCGCTCTGACCACTAAGCCATACGTTCTCATCAAGCAACGTCGAAATTCTTATGCATTTCAACTTATTTTGCTATAGTATCTTTTCCTTATTTCGTTTTCCAATCTTTATATGCGCTCGTGTAAATGAACGTGTCACAAAGATTCGACACAGAAGCCTCACAAGTAGCTCTCGGCCTATTATATGACGTGCTCTGTCCGCTTTGAACTCCACCATATATACCCAGTAATGAGATAACGAGTAAGATTGAATTACGTATATGTATTCTAATTATTTTTCGCCGTGTGATTCCGGCTTAGAATAGGATCACCCTGGTACTGATCGTGTCGTAAGAGGCGACTAAAGTGCGTGTGGTAGAGTCACGTTGCCAGTAATGGCAACACGCATGGGCAGACTCGACCGGATTATTACCACCCCCGGCATTTAAGACCGGCGTTAAGTAGTGGCTTTGGCCACTGCGTTTCGCATTAGGTAATGCCGGGCCCCGGTGCCCTTCCACCTTAAAGGACGGCAACGCTCCTGTAGCTCCTCTAGAGTTACACGGAGCCGTGGGCGACGGTGATCACTTACCATCAGGTGACCCGTACGCTCGTTTGCCGTCTCCTCCATAAAAAAAAATGTATATATTTTTTTCAGTTTCACGCTGTATCCCGCGCGTGGGAGGGTAGGCAGAGGGAACTTGGGAACCTAGTGTTAAGACACTCCGTTCCACTTCCGTTTCCGCACTTTGCGCCGAATTTATAGTGCCGCGCTTTGCCTTGTAACCAGAAGATTGAACTTCCGTTCCCCACAAACAATAAATAGATCAGCATTTGATAACAAAATTGTGAATTATTTTAATTTAATAGTTTGAAGTGGGTTGTATGAACCGAATGTAAATACTTAATTGTAAAAGCAACGGTTTTTTTTAATGGAAGAGACGACAAACGAGCGTACGGGTCACCTGATGGTAAGTGATCACCGTCGCCCACGGCCCCGTGTATCACCAGAGGAGCTACAGGAGCGTTGCCGTCTTTTAAGGTGGATGAGCACCGGGGCCCGGCATTACCTAATGCGAAACGTAGTGGCCAAAGCCACTACTTAACGTTGGTCTTAAATGCCAGGGGTGGTAACATTCCGGTCGAGTCTGCCCATGCGTGTTGCCATTGCTGGCAACGTGACTCTACCACTTGTTCTTTAGTCGCCTCTTACGACACCATCAGTACCAGGGTGATCCTATTCTAAGCCGGGATCACACGGCAAAAATTCAGGACTTAATTTAAGTCAGTGGAGATAAAAGGTATAATAAAATTAATTAAGAAATGGCGCGCGGCGTTTAAAACCGCCACTTGACACGCGATATATGAAATGGGCGATGAACGTGGAATGAAGTAAAAAAAGGAAAGTTTTTAAGAGTTCACCTTTTTACCTTTTCACCTACATATCTCTCTCTCTCCCTTCTACAGCAGGATATAGCTTGAAGCTGGTTGATATTTTGTAATTTATATCATAATTATCTACATATAATAAATCTGTAACCGATCGCTGTCTTTTCATGGAACATATATTACATAACATCTTAAAGGGGATGTGTATTACTGTAATATTACTGGTTGAAAATTTGTGATTTTTGTAAATGTTTTTGTTTGTCTGTGCGTTTGTACGCGCTTATAACAGAAACGGCTAATTAGATTTAAATTAAGTTTTTACTATTATATTTTGGCAAGTTTGGTTCAACGTTTAGTGTTTGTTTTGTGTAAATCGGTGGATTAATACAAAAGTTATGTCCATTTTGATTATTTTTTTTGACAAATCTGCTACAAATATTTTAAATTTCAGTTTCCAATAAATAGATATTGTTTTAAAAATGATAATTTAAGTAGAACAAGAGAGTAGTTCAAATTAGTAAATAAAATTGTGTAATTCAAGCGGGCGAAGCCGCGACGCGGTTCGCTAGTGTTCAATATTTTCGTTGAAAACGCTTGAAAACGAAGCTGAGCGCGGCGTTGAGTTTAGCCGATCAGAATGCAATGCTTTCAGAATTCTGAATATTTATATCTGATTCGTTTTTTACACCAGAAAAATATATTAAAAACAAGATTTAATTCAAGTAACTTTTACTTTTTTCAAGTAAAAGCCCGTTATTTACGTAAAAAATCAATATTTTTTAAAGGCTATCGTGGTATGTCGACATAATATCCGTTGCAGTAAGAGTTTCGAGTTCTCCTTTACTTTCTTAGTAATCCCTAACACTCATATCGCTCTCTTAATGCCCCCTACACTGATATCACTCACTAAGTGTGCCCCTAGATGCCCCCTCATTCCAATTTACCGGTATGGCAAATTTTACAATTTACCGATATGGCAAATTTTACAATTTACCGGTATGGCAAACTTTACAATTTACCGGTATGGCAAATTTTACAATTTACCGGTATGGCAAATATTACTATTTACCGGTATGGCAAATTTTACAATTTACCGGTATGGCAAATTTTACAATTTACCGGTATGGCAAATTTTACAATTTACCGGTATGGCAAATTTTACAATTTACCGGTATGGCAAATTTTACAATTTAACGGTATGGCAAATTTTACAATTTAACGGTATGGCAAATTTTACAATTTACCGGTATGGCAAATTTTACCTTTATATACTAAATCCTAATCTATATAAATCTATAATCCTCGTCTAGCAGTTACTTAATTTTTTTTTTTTTTTTCAAAAAATCATCTTTCTAGATTGGGTTTGTAAAGAGATTTTTCTCGAAGCCTTTAAATAACTTTCTTAATGTAGAACCATCGTGTTTAACAGCGTGCGTAGGCACTGTGAAGTGGAACGGAGTGTCTTAACACTACGTTCCCACGTTCCCTCTGCCTACCCTGCCACGTGCGGGATACAGCGTGAAGCCGAGCAATCGATATAGTTACATTCAATATCGTATTCCTACATTGTGGTGATCACAGTAGCCTCGCTGCGCACGCGCATTCAGTGAACCTTGGCCTCTTGTGGTGTACTGTCCTCACAGCTACTGTGTTACGCCGAGCAACCTTCTTAGGCCTTACCGTCGTTTATTGGCAGCTTATATTACACTGTCCAAGATTTTTTTTTATCTTCACGCTGTATCCCGCACAGACTAAACTAGGCAGAAGGAGCTTGCGAAACTAATATTTTATTAACCCCGTTGATTTCCACACTTTCTGTCGAATTTGAGTCATTGCTTTCTTTTAAACGTTAGCAAATTAAATACAAACAAAAAAAAATGCATTAGCTAGTATAACCTTGATAAATTCTAAATTAATTTCAAATTAACCAATATGAGGCCATTCTAGCGTAACCGGACAGCGCGAGCGCAACTCAAAAGGAAATATTTTTATTTCCTCGCTCCAGTACCAAGTGCGGCGTTCAGCCCCGTCACTCAAACAATCCGTGGAAATGATTTAGAAAACCTCAAAAGAAACTGGGCATTATAAGGAGCCTTGACTTCAGTTAACAATTGATATAATTTGCTGACTCGATATGTAAAACAGCGGAAGTGCAGTACTTGATGAATTAGGACGATGATAGCGGCTTCAAGGTCCGGTTAAGGCATTGTTCAACATTGTTAGATATTTAACATTGTTTATGTAAACGTTATTTTGTTGTTTCGCGCAGCAGCACAAACGTGTGATTGAAAACGACAGGTTGTGGGTTTGATCCCCACTCCAGGGATTGTAATATTTAATGTTTTCATTTTTCGCTGTGTTAAAAAGCGGAAAGCGCGGCGTTGAGTTCCGCCACACAACACACAATGCCTCAAATTCGGCGAAAAGTTGGGAACAAAACGGAGTGTTTTAACACTAGGTTCCCATTTCCCGAGAATCTAGTGTTAAGACACTCCGTTCCACTGCCGTTCCCCACTTTCCGTCGAATTTGAGGCATTGCGTGTTGAGTGGTGGATCTCAACGCCGCGCTTTTGCCTTATTGCCAGAGCGAAGAAATGAAACATACATTAAATATTTAAATTGAAAATATTAAATATTTCATTTTCCTCGAGTGGGGGTCGAACCCAGAACCTGTAGGTTACAGTCACACGCTTGTGCCGCTGCGCCACGACAGGCCTTCAAATTAAATATTAATTTTCATTTGTTCGCTTTGGTTGCGCGGCGTTGAGTTCCGCCACTCAACTCATAGGATCATTAATTCGGCGAAAATTACAGAACGGACGGTCTCAACGCTAGGTGCTCAGGTTCCCTCTGCCTATCCTGCCATGTGCGGGATACAGCGTGAAAGTGAAAAATAAATCTAAATACATAATATCAAAATACAAAAAACTTAAGAGACTAGACGTTGACTAGATTAGTCAATGTACGGAGTAGAGAACGGTAATGTTTGTCGTTCAGTTTCCTTGAGGAGTGTTAGAGTGACTTCAGAACACTCAGAGATCTCGAAAGTTCCACATTATGGCACTTCCGTTTCCTCTCCTTCCACGTTATATTTTTTTTTATTATTTTTTTCTTTTTTTTAATACTTTATCTCCTCAAATGGAGACTGAACCTTCTAACTGTCACGGTAACAGTCGCTCGTTTGTGCCCTTGCGCCACGGCTGCCTCCTTTCCTTTTCATTTTCCTTTTAAATATCGCCAGAAAAATAATTTAGAACTGTAGTTCTCCGATATTATTCTTATAAGTGACAGCTGTGTACCAAGGCTGCCATTGTTTATATTTTTGACAGTTTTTGAAAAGTTAATCCACATTTAGAAAAGAAAAATACAAATTTTAAAAGCGTATAAAAATTTGCGGCGTTGAGTTCCGCCACTCTACAGGCAATGCTTCAAATTCAGCGAACAGTGGGGAACGGAACGGAGTGTCTTAACATTAGGTTCCCAAGTTTCCTCTGCCTTCCCTGCCATGTGCAGAGTACAGCGTGAAGCTGAGTGAGTGAGTAAAAATGGTATTTTGCCATTGTTTATATTGAACCGGTTGTGTCCAAATAAGTATTCTAATCTGAAACACGTTTTGATAATTTTTATTATGTTTTTAAAGTGTTATTCCACACTTAGGACAGAAAATACTAAACTTAAATTTAAAAAGCGTACAAAAATTTTGAACGAAGCAGGATTTGAACCCGCGCCTCTGGAATACCGTTCCAGTGCTCTGACCAACTAAGCCATTCGTTCTGGTGAACGAAGCAGGCTGAACGAATGGCTTAGTTGGTCAGAGCGCTGGAACGGTATTCCAGAGGCGCGGGTTCAAATCCTGCTTCGTTCAAAATTTTTATACGCTTTTTAAATTTAAGTTTAGTACGTTTTGATAATATTTATAGCTTAATTAACAAGTGTAGAGCGTAAATTAACATAAAAATCTGTAATATTAAAATACTTCCAACCAACAAAATCAGAAATCATTTTTTAAAAAAAAAAAAAAATGAATATAACTAACATTGTTGAAAAGGATAAATACATAGTTTTCGTCAAACAAAATGTTCCGAAGATCGCGTGCCGTTAAAACTAAGGAACAGCAAATAAAGAAGGAGACGAAGTATGTGGAGACAGAAGACGCGTATGATGCTGCACAGTATTTCATAGATGATGTACGGGATCCATGGCACGAAGGTACTTACGTTTGTCCAAAAATTTGAGAAGAAAAAATAGGCTTTGCAACATTAAAATACATTATTTGTATCTTTAATTTCGTATAAAGCAGGATGTGTAGAAGTAAGCTACCAATTATTGAGACATAGCATGTTGAGTTGGAGATGGAAGATGTGATTGCCGCGGATTCTCTTGTTACCACAGTAGTGTAATGGAAGAAAATCATTCCCCGGAGCAGAATTGGAAACGAAAATCATTGAGTTCACAGTATTACGATATTTCAATGCTACATCATGGCTCCATGCGAAATCTCCACTGCAAAAAGCAGCTTTACGCTTTTCTTGCATAATGGGGGTAGGCAGAGAGTCACTGCCGGGGCTATGGAAATATTCTTTACTCCCATAGCCTCGGTCTGTGGCAGTCGAGGAAGACCAAGGTATAATTTTGGCAGAGCAGTCCATGAGTTCCTCATACTCTACTTGAGCTGGAGTAGTGGAGTACCCGTAAGAGGGCTCACGATAAAGAATATGTTAATATATATAAAGAATATATCCAAATAAAATCTGAGATCCACACTTCGTGCGTCACTTTCAGCAAAATTTTCTAACATTGAACTTTTAGCGTTGCGTGTAAAGCGACGGGACTAGGCGCCGTGTCGTGTCTATTTTTATTATATTGTTGTTTTTAACTTTCTACATAAATATTATTTTGTCTCAGATGCCCTGGAAAGAGAGAGGACGTCGCAGCACGCTCAGCTCCGCGAGCTCGTGGTGCGAGGTGATGCTGCGGCTCTCCAGCAGAGGCTGACCGACCTTGGTTCCGCCGCGGGGATAGTGGCCAACCTGACCCCGGGGGGTGCTAACACTTTGTTATATGTGTAAGTGCTAGGAACACCTGGGATTGTTTGATTTTTTATGGATTTTTGACTATTTACTCAGCTTCACGCTGTATCCTGCACATGGCATGGTAGGCATGGAGGTGTTTGGGATTTAGTGTTAAGACACTCCGACCCATGCCTCACTTTCCGCCAAATTTGAGGCGTTGTGTGTCGAGTGGCGGAACTCGATGCTGCGTTTTGCCTTGTCAACAAAACGAAGAAATGAAAACTTTAAGTATTTAATTAGAAAATATTAAAAATTTCGATTCGCTCGAGTGGGTCGAAATCGAATCGAAGCCACAAACCTGTCGTATACAGTCACACGAATGAGCCCCTGCGTGTATCAACTCCCAATTTCACGATTTTTGTCATAATTTAAGAAGCTAAAATTCGGTTTTTACGATGTTGACCTTCAAGAAAGTTAAAGTGACCGAATTGACCGTACGTACTCGGGTATCCAATAATATGTCGGCTATTAAGAATTTTTACGAATATTTTTTAGCCTTTTTATGGTTACTTTAAACATCATGTATATAAATATATAAACAGGAATATTATTAATACTTGGCTTTACACTTTACAAATGTGAATATTTATTGGGCAATGACAATATTTACTCTCCAGGAATAAAGCAGGAGCACAAGCGCGTTGTAAACGAGATTGATTGTGGATTTGTATGAAATATTTAATGTTTTCATGTCCTCGCTCTGGTAACGAGGTAAAGAGCGGTGTTTACTTCCGTCACTCCTCTAAAAATTGACATTCCACAGAACGGAACTGCTTATCTTCTTACAAACCACTTACAAACCACTTACAAACCACTTTCTTCTCAGGGCATCGGAACTAGGAGCCACAGCAGCAGCATCAGCCCTGGTGGAGGCAGGCGCCGACGGACGCGCTCATCCCGTCACACGCTACGGACCTCTATATATAGCGTGCTATCACGGACATATGGATATTGCTCAGTTGCTGTTGAAACATTTCCCTGAGGCTGTTCAGGTAGAAGTTTTTTTTTATTCATTGAATATGTATAGTTTTTGCACGGTTAATAATTCAATTGAAATTAAAATTTAAATATTTGTATATTTTCTCCGCGGAGAATATAAACGGCTTAAAATTATCTTTAACAGGGATCTCTGTACTCTTTCCAATTGAAGGAATTTCGTTTTGGATGCACCACCTTCTTGCACCAACTGATTTTGTATGGGTTCAGCCTTAAATGAGGATCTATGCACGTTTAAAGCAACAGGAACAGCATCAGACCTTAAATATGCACGTTTAAGCTTTCCAATAGACAGATTACCAATGTCCGACAGTTTTCGACAGTTCTTGAAGATTTTGGACGCCCAGAGTCTGGTTTATCCCGGTCTTGACCCGGTCTCTAAAAACTTCTCGACCTGTTTTTAAATGAGCCAGAATGACAAATCGCTCCCAAAAACCGATCCTTGGTGGCATTTAGCCACTGAAGAGCCAAACTACATATTGGTTATGAATTTGGAACTTGATTAGGATTATTGGATCTTGGATTGGACTTGTGTTAACACTAAGTTTCCAAGATCTCTCTGCTTTGTACGGAAAACGCTAAATGGCGAAAAAAAAATATAATAAATTTCTCAATATTTCACAACATTTCAATGTCCGTAACGAGATATGCAAATCCATGTGCCATGTGTCCTTGGATTAATGCATCAATTACATACAAACGTTACGTCTATTACTGAGGTGTTAGTTGCTAATTGCGCGTGAACGAAAGATGAGTGGAGTGTCAGGTGTCTGCTGGACACTGATATTCGATATTAGTGCAGGTTTTCGATATTATATGATATTAGTGCATATTTTTTATTTTCACGCGGTATCCCGTGTGTAGCAGAGTAGAGAATGCCTTATAGCCAAGAGTTAAGGCACTTCGTTGCCATGAAGACTTCCGTTTCCACTTTCCGCCGAATTCTTGAGATTTACTTCGTTACTAGAGCGAGGAATTGAAACTATAAAATATTTAATTTCCTCGAGTGGGGATCGAAGCCACAACCTGTAACGTTTACGGAGCACTGCGCCGCGACAGGCTTCAAAAGTAATGAGCACTCTATAAATTATTATAAAAGCCAAATATTTGTCCCTTTTTTCAGCAAGAAACGGTAGAAAAGTGGCTGCCCCTCCACGCAGCGTGTATCGGCGGTCACGCGGCGCTCGTCACGCTGCTGCTCGAGTACACGTACCCGGAGCACCTGCTCACCACTTACACGTAAAGTTTTTTGATCTTTGTTCAGTCACTTACACGTAAAGTTTTTTGATCTTTGTTCAGTCACTTACACGTAAAGTTTTTTGATCTTTGTTCAGTCACTTACACGTAAAGGTTTTTGATCTTTGTTCAGTCACTTACACGTAAAGTTTTTTGATCTTTGTTCAGTCACTTACACGTAATGTTTTTTGATCTTTGTTCAGTCACTTACACGTAAAGTTTTTTGATCTTTGTTCAGTCACTTACACGTAAAGTTTTTTGATCTTTATTTAGTCAAATTCAAATATTTTGTTCAAAGTAAGAAGTTCCAAGCTTCGTTTTTTGAACGTCAAACAATTTACCACCAGTTCACTAAAGTTACTGCCTCAGACCTGAGAAAAGCCCATTCAAGGAATTTAGCGGAATGTTTCATTTGCTTTTTTCATTTTGGAGGGTAGATTGAGAAAATTTTTGAATTTTTTTATGAATTTTTTTATGATTTTTTTAAATTTTTATGAATTTTTTTATCAATTTTTTTGGCTTTATTTATTTAATGTTATGTGTATATAGTGGAAGTGAAATTATGATTATTTACGTATAATTATGTCTTTAATTGCCTGTCGTGGCACAGGAGAGCAGGTGTGCGTCTGTCAATGCGACAGGTCGTGGGTTCGAACCTCATTCGAGGAAGTCAAATATTTATTATTTAATTTTTTTCGCTCTGTAACTAAACAAAGTGCTGCGTTAAGTTCCGCCACTCAAAATTAGGAACCAAAATGTTCCCTCTATTAACTTTATCATATACTTGATAATTCAGAACCACGTGATTGTTTTTTACAAGATAAATAAATAAATATTTTCATTCATTCGTAGCACACTCCCTCATATGACATGGTAGGCGGAGGGAACTTGGGAACCTAGTGTTAAAACACTCCGTTCAACTTTCGTTCCCCACTTTCCGCCGTATTTGAGGCATTGCGTGTTGAGTGGCGGAACTCAACGCCGCGCTTTGCCTTCTGTACATTGAATAGTTAATTTTTAAATCTTAAATATTTCATTTCCTCGAGTGGAGATCGAACCTACAACCTGTCGGTTACAGTCAGACGCTTGTGCCGCTGCGCCACGACAGGCTACGTATATAGTATACTATATATATATATATATATATATATATATATATATATATATATATATATATATATATATATATATACATATATATATATATATATATATATATATATATATATATATATATATATATATATATATATATATATATATATATATATATATATATATATATATATATGTATATATATATATATATATATATATATATATATTATATATATATATATATATATATATATATATATATATATATATATATATATATATATATATATATAATTGTCTAATCTGCCATTGATGTAACGACGCGCGGGTCGCGGCCACGCGCCGGTTATCAACACCAGGAACTGTAGAGCTTTTGTTTCCTAAACATTCGTATCTATTTATTAAGGAATGTTAGTACTGTTATTGATTTTGTGAATCAAATCAATAAGTTACGCGGCAAAGCGCGGCGTTGAGTTCCGCCACTCAACACGGAATGCCTCAAATTCGACAGAAAGTGGAGAACGGAAGTGGAACGGAGTGAGAGTCTTAACACTAGGTTCCCAAGTTCCCTCTGCCTACCCTGCCATGTGCGGGATACAGCGTGAAGGTAAAAAAAACCGGTAATCTGATGTTCATAAAACAGCTAAGAACGATCGCAATGGACAAGACTTGTTTATAAAAATGTATAATAAATAATTATTATAAATATAATATAATTTTAATAAAATATATTTTTTTCTGCTTCACGCTGTATCCCGCACAAGGCGGGTTAGGCAGAAGTAACTTAGCAACCTAGTGTTAAAATACTCCGTTCCATTTCCGTTCCCCACTTTACGTCGAATTTGAGGCATTGCGTGTTGAGTGGCGGAACTCATCAACGCGCTTTGCCTTATTACTAGAGCGAAGAAATGAAACATTAAATATTTAAATTGAAAATATTAAATATTTCATTTCCTCGAGTGTGTATCGAACCCACAACCGGTCGGTTACAGTCACACGCTTGTGCCGCTGCGCCACGACAGACCTCACAATTTTAATGAAATATAATATAATAATAATTGATTATAAATAATCACACTCAAATCAGATAATTAATTCCTTGGCCATGGTTCCATAGACTGACTTAACACTAGTTTTTCTATTCCTACCCTCCTAAATACCAGATACAGCGTGAAACTGAAAAAAAAAATGATCCTTCTCTATTGTGGTATTTACTGTAAAGACGGCGGTCACGGGTTCCGTTCCCGCCGTAAGCGAGAAGTCTGTCTGTAAGTGTTACGTCTCAGGGACGCGTCGGGCCAGTGGCAGTACCGCGCCGCGTTCGACGTGAACGCGCGCGACGCGAGCGGGCAGAGCGCGCTGTACGTGGCGTGCACGCTCGGCAACGTGGCCGTCGTGGACGCGCTGCTCGCGCACACGCTGCCCGTGTACAGGGTGAGTTGTGTACACACACATACACACACACACACACATAACACACATATATCCACAAAAACATATATACGCATATTCTCTCTCATTCTTATACACACACACACCCACACATACCCTCTGTCTCTTCTATACACAACACGCACGTATACTCTCTTACTCTCTCTCTCACTCTCTCTCTCGCTCTGTCTCTATCTCTTCTATACACAGCACGCACGCATGCTCTCTCTCTCTACTATACACAACACGCACGCAACTCTCTCTCTCTCTCCCTCTCTCCATCACACACATACACGCACACGCACATGCACACCAATATTGTAATAAATACAGAATCACACTCAAACACAATTAAATCCTTAAACAGACACACAAACAAGACTTAACGAATGAACATTCACACGCACTAACAAAAACACTACAACATACACATTAACTCGCATGAGAACGGAGTGTCTTAACACTAAGTTCCCAAGTTCCTTGTGCCAGCCGTTCTAAGCGGGAACCTAAAAAAAGCCATATATAGAAGTACAATAATATATGTATATACAAACATTGTCTATTACAGCCTACAAAGAGTGATGAAGAGCCGCCATTAGCGTCCCCGGTGGTACAGAGTTCGGTTCCCGCGCCGCCTCAAGTACAGATACTGAGTCCGCAGCGCGCTGGCATCTCGCTGGGGATACACGCTATCGTCAGTAAACTCACTGGGGCTAAGCCTGTAAGTTGTTTTTTTTTAGTTTCACGCTCTATCCCGCATATAGCTTGGATTGGAAGTGTTAACACTCCGTTCTTACGACACTTCCAATGTTCACTTTGAAATGAATTGCGTGTTAAGTTGCGGAGCTTAACGCCACAATTTTGCCGCTTTAATAGAGCAAAGAAATTATTTATCGTTTTATTATTATTAACGCTGTATCCCGTTCATGACAGGGTGGGCTAAGTGGCGTAACTTAACGCCGCGCTTTGCCTTGTTACCACAGTCACACGGCCTCTTCGCCTTAAATGTTAAATTTCATTGAATGGGTTTTGAACCCACGCTAGGATTGGCCTCAGCTTGCATTATTGATCATATATATGTCTCTCAATGGAAAAAGGTTCCCTCTGACTTCCCTAAATAATTAAAAAACTTATTATTGTATAGTTAGTGGTCGAGATAAAGTCTCGCCTGAAATGCAACGGTCGTCGGTTCTATTCCCGTGAAGATATTGTCAATTTTTCTCTTTGATTGAGTTTCCCAACATTATTTATATATACATTAGGAAAAGAGTGTCTTAACACTAGATTTTCGGGTTCCCTGTGACCACCGTACTTTGTGCGGGATACAGCAGGATACAGCGTGAATTAAAAAATAAAAAAAATACTTCGATATGCCCTATTTATAGTGCACTAGAAATAGTGTGATAAACTGTTCTTTTTTTGTTAATTACACAGCCAAGTCCAGATCAAACAGCCGCTCAGGTCTCCGCACAGGGCTTAACGCCAGAACACCGCGTCCGTCCAATAAATATCGATTCCCGCGGGGACAGCTGCGTGGCGTGCGCGGCGCGCCTCGGGCACCTGCGCGTGCTGCAGAGGCTGCTGGCCGCGGGGGCGAAGCCCGACGCCCCTGCGCTACCGCCACCGGTGAGGGGTAACTTTTGGGAACCTTGTGTACTCCTAGGGAACTCAATTCTGCTTCCCACTTTTCGCTGAATTTAAAGTATTGCATGTTAAGCGGCGGAACTCAACGCCGCGCTCTGCCTTGTTAGAGGAAAAAATGAAAATATTAAATATTTGTAAAATAACTTAGATAGTGATGTAGTTTTTTAATTCACTTTCTCTCCAACGGAGAGTGTACGTCAGCTATACTGTATTTTGCTATTGATTCTTCTTGCAGGAGTCGTTGTCTGAGGCCCGCGACCCTCGGCGGCGTTCCCGCAGCGCATCGGCGGCGCACAACCGCGCGTCCCCTTCGCCCGCTCGCGCCGGTTATAACGATGACCGTATGTATATAATTGTTAGCGACACAAACGCGACTTCGCCCGCTTCAAGTTATAATTATATTATTATCAAATTATACAAAATTGTAAATAAATTGTAGTTTGTGTTATTCTGATGTGTAAACTATATTACTGGAAAGTTACATCTAAATCAGTTCAGTAGTTTTTGTGTGAAAGTGAAACAAACATACACACAAACTTTCACATTTATAATATTAGAAGAATAGGATATATTTTTATCTTGGGGCATAAAAATCTAGGAACCCTAGGCATGAAGAACATATTGGGAAGTCATTTTGATCCCTCCATTGCCCCATTAAAACCATCCCACTTCGCCCCCAACCCCCCTTCCGCAACTATCGCGTACAAATAATCGTTGTGTCCAACGTGATCACTATCACGTATCGTGTGTCCAACGTGATCACCATCACGTTGGACACAATGATTAATTGTACGTGTGTAATCAATTGGACAATCAAAACAGTAATCAGTGGTACTTGGTAGTTGCGAAGGGGCGTTGGGGGCGGAGTGGGGCGGTTCTAGTGGGGGAATGGAGGGATCAAGACGCACCAGACCCAGAACGCCGTCCTGCCCGCAGGGGACGGGCCGTGGAGCGCGCTGGCCGTCGCCGCCAGGAACCGCCACGTGCAGGTGGTGGAGCTGCTGCTGGCGCGCGGCGCCGGCGACGCGAGCGGCCGCGCGCTGCGCGAGTGCGCGCGCCACGGCCTGCTGGACCTGCTCGCCGCCTTGCTGGCCACCAAGGTACGCCAGCAGCTCCTGCTCCACCACCGCCGCGAACAAACGGAAACTTGTTGTTTACAGTCACATGCTTGTGCCGCGACTGCGCCACGACAGGCCTCAAAGTTGTTTTGTAGCTTTTTTATTTTGTTTAGTCTGTCATGTCCGGCCAAATAGCTTTTACTGATGCTGTCCAAGTTTGTAGAGCATGAGGCAAGCTCAAGCAACGATTATCGCTCAAGCAAGGACAGGAAATCAGTCACTACTGGTCAACTTGGTATGTATGATGTGACGAATAAGCAACTAGTGTCCCATGGAGCACGTTGCCGTGATAAGCGTTGGCCTAAACTTGTTTTTTTTGGAGGAAAATGCCTTTAGATTTTGTATTATCGTATTGTTTTATTCCTCCATTTTTATATATTTTTGTATCAATCCACTAATAACGTTATCACTTGTCTGCCCTAAATTATACTGGTTGCATTTCGCCTGAATATAGAAAGGCTGTTCAAATAAAAATTACTTGTATTAGCCAAAAGATTGCCTTTTGAACATTGATTTGACAAAAAAATAATAATTCCGTCACTCAAAACATAGCTTTTTCATAAATAAACTGTTCGGTATCAGAGTATTAACACTAGGTTCCCAAGTTCCCTCAGTCTACCCTGCCATCATGTGAAATACAGCGTAAAACTAAAAACATATATAAAAATCTGTTCCAGGCGTATCCTGATCCGGAGTACAAGATCAACAAGTCAGCGGTGTCGTCGGCGCTGCTGCGCGCGCGCGACGACCCCGCGCTGTCGTACCGCGCGCGCTGCCCCACCGCGCCCGTCATGCTCAACTGGAGGGAGCTGCGCTGCCACCTGTCGCACGTCAGGTCCGTGCCCACCCGACCCGGCACTACCCCGACCCGATCCCGATCTCACTCGGTAACATCCGACTAAACCCGACCTTATCCGATTAGATCCGATCTCACTCATTTGCATTCGACTAAAGCCGACTTTATCCGACTAGACCCGAACCTACGCTACATGATCAAGATCAACGAGACTCGTAATACAATAATTTAGCAACGAGTGCCTGGGAGTCTAGTTTAAAAATATTACCTTTCCTACTTTTTGTCAAATTCGTGGTGAAGCGTGTTGGTGGCCGGAACTTAACGCTGCTAGATATATATATATATATATATATATATATATATATATATATATATTATATATATATATATATATATATATATATATATATAAAATATATATATATATATATATATATATATATATATATATATATATATATATATATATATATATATATATATATATGTATATATATATATATATATATATATATATATATATATATATATATATATGTATATATATATATAATATATATATATATATTATATATATATATATATATATATATATATATATATATATATATATATATATATATATATGTTTTTAAATATACAATAATCAAATAAACAGAATGAAATGGATCCGCAACGCCGCGCTCCGCGTCAACCCTCAAGTGAGTGCGGGGTCTAACGCCGCACTCGCCATCACCCGCCTCGACCTCGCCAACAACGAGTTACGCGTGCTGCCGAGGGAGATATTCTCTATGATTAGTTTACTGTGAGTTGCTCTTTGGCCATTTTACCCGACTTTCCCTCATATTTGTTATATTATTTCCGGCCTAGTGTCTTGTGTGGTGGTACTTAACGCCGCTCGCAGTCTTGTTACCAGTGCCAAGAAAAAGAAATATTAATTGTTCCATTTCAGCTTCACGCCGTATCCCGCACATGTCGGTAGGGTAGGCAGAGGAAATTTGGGAAACCTAGTGATATTACACTCCGTTCCGTTCTTCACTTAATTTAAGGCAATGCGTGTTAATTAGCGGAACACAACGCCGCCCTTTGCCTTGTTACCAGGAGGAAGAATTAACAATATTAAATATTTCATTTCCTCGACCGGGATCGAACCCACAACCTGTCGGTTACAGTCACACGCTTGTGGCGCTGCGCCACGACAGGCTTCTAAACTTTATATATATATATATATATATATATATATATATATATATATATATATATATATATATATATATATATATATATATATATATATATATATATATATATATATATATATATATATATATATATATATTTCAAGCGGGCGAAGCCGCGAGCGGGTCGCTAGTATTACAATATAACATTTAAATTCATAATCCAGATATCTGAACGTGGCCCAGAACAAGTTGGAACGTCTTCCAACGCCGGAAGATCCCTTCGAAGAGGAGTTAGACGGCAGACATAGGAAGAGTAAGAAGTATGTAAAGAAGAATGCGGAAGTATACACGGCGCCTGTGCTCCAGGAGATATACTTGCAGGTGTTATTGGTAGCATTTTTTAAGTTCAGGGAGGCAAAGGGTGCTTGGGAACCTAGTGTTATGACACTAGGTTCTTCTAGAGGCAAAGGGCTGTGTTGAGTTCCGCCAAAGTTCCGTGAAAAATTTGTAAAGTGATTTAGCACGAGGTTCCCAAGTTTCCTCCACTCACTCTGCTAAGTGCGGGATGCAGCGTGAAACTCGTCTGTACCTGCCGCCTTCGCCCGCTTGAACTATATTTCAAGCGGGCGAAGGCGGTTTTTGTTTCCTTTTTTTACCATCCTACTAGTATTACATGTACGAAAGTTTGCGTGGCCTGTCGTGGCGCAGCGGCACAAGCGTGTGACTGTAACCGACAGGTTGTGGGTTCGATATACACGAGAGGAAATGAAATATATGATATTTTCAAATTAAATATTTAATGTTTTCAATTCTTCGCTCTGTTACAAGGCAAGACGTCATTGGGTTCCGCCACTCAACATGCAATGCCTCAGATTCAGTGGAAAGTGGGAAACGGAAGTAGAACGGAGCGACTTAACACTAGGTTCCCAAGTTCCCTTTGCTTACCCTGCCGTGTGCGGGATACAGAGTGAAGCTGCGTGAGAGAGAGAGTGGTTTAGATGACATAACAATTTATGTAGTAATCCCTTTCTCCTTCTCCCAGGACAATCGTCTGGAAGATCTCCCGCCGGATCTCTTCTCGCTCCCCTCCCTGACCAGCCTGGACGTGTCGAACAACAAGCTGCGTAGTTTACCGCCGCAGATGTGGACGGCGCCGGCGCTGCGGGACCTCAACGCCGCGCTCAACCATCTGAGTGATCTGCCGAGTGGGGACGAGGTTAGTGTTTCGTTTCTCCGTTTTGGAAGATCTGGAGAAGAATAGAGTAAAAATATTTTGTCACTTTTTTTTTTATGATATATAAATTATAAATGAAATTCCAGACAAGTGACTGTCAACAAAAGGTTGTGAGTTCGATCCCCGGTCAAGGAAGATGAAATATATTAGTTATTTTCCTTGCTGTGGTAAAGACAAAACGCAGTGTTGAGTTACGTCACTCAACACGCAATGACTTAAATTCGGATGTTCTAATGGAGGTATCGTTATGGGAACAGAGTGTATTAACACCAGGTTCCCAAGTTCCCTCTGCCTACTCTGCCATGTGCGGGATACAGCGTGAAGCGCGAGTGAGTGTGAACCAAAAGTAAGTCACCTACCAGATAGAACCGGGTAAATGTGCTTAGTTTAAATAAAATCTCGTTTTACTGTACCTGATCTGATGGTGTTTTGTTCAGGGCGTGTCGGAGTCAGGGTCCCCGGGGTCCGCGTCGCCGTCGCCGAGCGCGTCCCCCTCGCTGCACTCCGCGCCCTACGCCTTCGACTCGGTGAGTGGTTGGGAACCTGGCGGGGTACAAGCGTGTGACTGTAAATGTATCACATTCACAATCGTTATGGGTGTATTCCTACTGGAGGAAAATTATTATAAGGTGTCCTTCACTCGGGTAAGCAAAGCGCGGCGTTGAGTTCCGTCATTCAACACGTCATTTTTGGTGGATGGAACGGAGTGTTTTAACACTAGGTTCCCAAGTTCCCCTCTGTCCCCTACACTGCCATGTGCGGGATTCAGTCTGCAGCGATCTACAATTTCCGAATGCAAATGTTGGATCATTTTTTATAGTTTGATGGTTAGTTTTTTGTGTTAGCAACATTTTATTTAATTTTAAAAGTTATTATTGTCGACCTGTCGTGGCGCAGCGGCACAAGCGTGTGACTGTAACCGACAGGTTCTGGGTTCGATCCCCAGTCGAGGAAATGAAATATTTAATATTTTCAATTTAAATATTTAATGTTTCATTTCTTCGCTCTGGGGTAATAAGGCAAAGCGCGGCGTTGAGTTCCGCCACTCAACACGCAATGCCTCAAATTCGGCGGAAAGTGGGGAACGGAAGTGGAACGGAGTGTCATAACACTAGGTTTCACTTCCGTTCCCTCTGCCTACCCTGCCTAGTGCGGGATACAGCGTGAAGCTGAAAAAAAAAAAAATGTCGACTTATGTTATATTTTATCAACTAGCGATCGTCTCGCGGCTTCGCCCGCTTGAATTGCACTCTGCTATTTACTAATCTCAATTTCAGTTGAAGTAATGTTGCTAAAGTATAATAGTGAGAATGATATATTTATATTTGATCAGCCGTTTCTGAGATTATATCTTACAAACGCACAGACAGACAAAAAGAAAATCGCAATTTGTATTAAATTTTGTATTAAAATATGAGCTTTTCTTTTGACTTTTGTATAATTTTCAGAAATCTGCGTCTCGCAGTCCGTCCATAGAAACGAGTGAGCCATCGCCGGACGACGACGACATCCCCTATCTCGGGGACCGAACCGGAAACGCTGTGTGAGTTATACACACACACACACACACACATATATATATATATATATATATATATATATATATATATATATATATATATATATATATATATATATATATTGTATGACTTTCATTGATGTTTTAGCGTCACCCTGTATAATGCACATGGTAGAGTAGACTGGGAGAACTTGGGAACCTTATGATGGAATACTTAATTCCCCACTGTCCCCAACTTTGGGTTTGAACTCAACGCGATTTTCCTCTTTATCAATACATTTCCTGGAGCGGGCATCGAACCCGCAACCTTGTAAAATTTTTTTTGGTCCATTCAGGCAATAGTTCATTTCTGGCCAAGCTTTTTTCTAGAGTCTTTGCACTTTAAGTATATTTTAAGGTTCATTGAAAAAAACAAAGAAAATAACACCAAAATTCTTGGCAATTTGTACCATTTTTTATTGTTTACGTTCTTACCATCTTCTCGTTATATCCCGCATATGGCGTGCTAGGTGGAGGGAACCTGGGAACCCAGTAATAATACTGTTCGTTCCGTTACCCTCTTTTTATTTTTAATTTAATATATTGCGTTTGTTGAATGGCGGAACTCTACGCTGCGCTTTGCCCTATTTCCAAAGCGAAAAAATAAAAAAAATGATAAATATTTCATTTCCTCAAATGCGTATCGAACCCACAACCTGTCGTTTGAAGACAAGAAAAGTGTTTAATTACGATATGATCCTGCAGCTGGTCGGACGCGCGCCGCGCGCACTCGTGGCGCGGCGCGCGGGCCGCCTCGCCGGTGCGCGCGGGTTCGACCCCGGGCGGGGGCAGCTGCCTCGCGTCCCTCAACCTCGCCCACAACCAGTTCTCGTGCGTGCCGCAGCCGCTGGCCTGTCGGGCGCCCGCGCTGACCAGGCTGAACATGTCCTATAATAACTTGAGGTAACGTGGGAAATCTATTTTAAAATGTTTTTTTTTAGGTTCCTGGGAACCTTTGTCTGTATAGTGGCGGAACTCAACGCTGAGCTTTGCCTTGTTACCAGAGCGAAGAATTGGAATTGGAAATACTAAGTATTAATAAAGTTTCGTTCTTAGGTCCATGTCGTTTGTGACGTCATACCCGACCAGCTTACGGCAGCTCGACCTCAGCCACAACGAGATCACCTGCTGGCCGAGCTTGCCTCAGGTGAGAATCTAACTTGTACCTACCTACTTTTACTTTTATGGAAAATGCTATTCTTGAAATGATATTCTTATGATGACATTCTTATCATGATAGCATGATAAGAATGTCATAATAAGAATAATCTTACTGTGCCACTCTTATGATGATATCCTTATCATGCTATGATTCTTATGATGAAATTCTAACGATGCTATTCATGTAATGATATTCTTGTCATACTATTCGTACTATGCTATTCCTAAGATATTATTCCTGTTCATACTGTTCTTATGATGCTGTTCTTATGATACTGTTCTTATGATATTGTTCTTATGATACTGTTCTTATGATACTGTTCTTATGATACTGTTCTTATGATACTGTTCTTATGATACTGTTCTAATGATACTGTTCCTATGATACTGTTCTTATGATACTGTTCTAATGATACTGTTCCTATGATACTGTTCCTATGATACTGTTCTTATGACACTGTTCTTGTCATGCTATTCTTACTTTTGATGATGTTATTTTTATGATAATATTCTTATGGTGCTATTCTTGTTTGTGCAAATTACAATGGTATTTGATTGTGATTGCGTTGGTTTTGAGTGTAAACAAGGCCAAGGTCTGGATCGGCGTTAAGCTCCGTCAGACAATTCACAATAGTATAATCAGACCGAGTAATCAAAGCATGATTGGACAAGAGATTTTCTTTGATTACTTTTGAGCTATGTGTTAGCTCAATATATGCAGTACTGTGTCCAATGTGTAATTAAGTTTGTAATGAATGATGGTTTATTTTCGATTACGTGGGAAAAATTGTTAAAATAAAAAAGATATAATTTTATAGTTTCAAATTAAATATTGTGTATTATCATTTCTTAGATCTGGTAACAAGGCAAAGCGCGGCGTTGAGTTACAATACACAGTAAGCAGTACCTTAATTTCAGCGGAAAGTAGAGACTGGAATGGACTATCTTATCACTAGGTTCCTAAGTTCCCTTTGCATAACTTCCCATATACGGGATATATCGTTAAGCTGATAAAATGATAAACTAATGAGAGTTGACAAAAGTATAATTCCATTAATTTGTTCCATCTCCACCACCACAGCTCGAGAACTTCGGCACCACCGAGGGAGACCCCCTCGCGTGCCACTGCCCGAGCCGCGGCGCGCGCGCGCGGCCCCGCTCCGCCGGCAACGTGCGCGCGCAGCTGCTGGGCGCCGTCTGCGCCGCGCGCCGACACCTGCGCCTGGAGGGACTGCGGACGCTGGTGAGTGCGCGTGTGTGCGCGTGTGTGTGCGTGTGTGCGCGTGTGTGTGTGTGTGTGCGGCCCCGCTCCGCCGGCAACGTGCGCGCGCAGCTGCTGGGCGCCGTCTGCGCCGCGCGCCGGCACCTGCGCCTGGAGGGACTGCGGACGCTGGTGAGTGCGCGTGTGTGCGCGTGTGTGTGCGTGTGTGCGCGTGTGTGCGCGTGTGTGTGTGTGCGGCCCCGCTCCGCCGGCAACGTGCGCGCGCAGCTGCTGGGCGCCGTCTGCGCCGCGCGCCGGCACCTGCGCCTGGAGGGACTGCGGACGCTGGTGAGTGCGCGTGTGTGCGCGTGTGTGTGCGTGTGTGCGCGTGTGTGCGCGTGTGTGTGTGTGCGGCCCCGCTCCGCCGGCAACGTGCGCGCGCAGCTGCTGGGCGCCGTCTGCGCCGCGCGCCGGCACCTGCGCCTGGAGGGACTGCGGACGCTGGTGAGTGTGCGTGTGTGTGTGCGCGTGTGTGCGCGTGTGTGCGCGTGTGTGCGCGTGTGTGTGCGTGTGTGTGTGTGCGGCCCCGCTCCGCCGGCAACGTGCGCGCGCAGCTGCTGGGCGCCGTCTGCGCCGCGCGCCGACACCTGCGCCTGGAGGGACTGCGGACGCTGGTGAGTGTGCGTGTGTGTGCGCGTGTGTGCGCGTGTGTGCGCGTGTGTGTGCGTGTGCGGCCCCGCTCCGCCGGCAACGTGCGCGCGCAGCTGCTGGGCGCCGTCTGCGCCGCGCGCCGGCACCTGCGCCTGGAGGGACTGCGGACGCTGGTGAGTGCGCGTGTGTGCGCGTGTGTGTGCGTGTGTGCGCGTGTGTGCGCGTGTGTGTGTGTGCGGCCCCGCTCCGCCGGCAACGTGCGCGCGCAGCTGCTGGGCGCCGTCTGCGCCGCGCGCCGGCACCTGCGCCTGGAGGGGACTGCGGACGCTGGTGAGTGCGCGTGTGTGCGCGTGTGTGTGCGTGTGTGCGCGTGTGTGCGCGTGTGTGTGTGTGCGGCCCCGCTCCGCCGGCAACGTGCGCGCGCAGCTGCTGGGCGCCGTCTGCGCCGCGCGCCGGCACCTGCGCCTGGAGGGACTGCGGACGCTGGTGAGTGTGCGTGTGTGTGTGCGCGTGTGTGCGCGTGTGTGCGCGTGTGTGTGCGCGTGTGTGCGCGTGTGTGTGTGTGTGCGGCCCCGCGCCGCCGGCAACGTGCGCGCGCAGCTGCTGGGCGCCGTCTGCGCCGCGCGCCGGCACCTGCGCCTGGAGGGACTGCGGACGCTGGTGAGTGCGCGTGTGTGCGCGTGTGTGTGCGTGTGTGCGCGTGTGTGCGCGTGTGTGTGTGTGCGGCCCCGCTCCGCCGGCAACGTGCGCGCGCAGCTGCTGGGCGCCGTCCTGCGCCGCGCGCCGGCACCTGCGCCTGGAGGGACTGCGGACGCTGGTGAGTGCGCGTGTGTGCGCGTGTGTGTGCGTGTGTGCGCGTGTGTGCGCGTGTGTGTGTGTGCGGCCCCGCTCCGCCGGCAACGTGCGCGCGCAGCTGCTGGGCGCCGTCTGCGCCGCGCGCCGGCACCTGCGCCTGGAGGGACTGCGGACGCTGGTGAGTGTGCGTGTGTGTGTGCGCGTGTGTGCGCGTGTGTGTGCGTGTGTGTGTGTGCGGCCCCGCTCCGCCGGCAACGTGCGCGCGCAGCTGCTGGGCGCCGTCTGCGCCGCGCGCCGGCACCTGCGCCTGGAGGGACTGCGGACGCTGGTGTGTGTGCGTGTGTGTGTGCGCGTGTGTGCGCGTGTGTGCGCGTGTGTGCGCGTGTGTGTGCGCGTGTGTGCGCGTGTGTGTGCGCGTGTGTGCATGCGACACACGACCCTTAAATCACGGATGAGTTGGGGAAGGATATATAAGCATTAGAGAGTGAATGGTGTGCGTGTGTGGAATCTAGGAGACATATGCCGTGTGATCCCGGCTTAGAATAGGATCACCCTGGTACTGATGGTGTCGTAAGAGGCGACTAAAGTGCGTGTGGTAGAGTCACGTTGCCAGTAATGGCAACACGCATGGGCAGACTCGACCGGATCATTACCACCTCCGGCATTTAAGACCGGCGCTAAGTAGTGGCTTTGGCCACTGCGTTTTGCATTAGGTAATGCCGGGCTCCGGTGCCCATCCCCCTAAAAACGGCAACGCTTCTGTAGCTCTTCTGGAGTTACACGGGGCCGTGGGCGACGATGATCACTTACCATCAGGTGACCCGTACGCTCGTTTGCCGTCTCTTCCATAAAAAAAAAAATTGTGTGTGCGTGTGTGTGACGCTGTAGGGTCTTTTAGGTGCTTGTAATTTTAAAAGGAGAGGATGTCATGCTTGAAGCTTGCGAGTACATACTCGTATCATGACTGTTCCTAGATCCTCGCCAACAACATGCTGACCCGCATCCAGCTGACGACGGACGACGACGGCCTCGCGCCCGCCGGCGAGCCCGCCGCGGACGACAACGACGATGAGTGGGTGAGTGCAGTTACTGAGGGTACGTGAGGTACCACGGAATTAGACAGGTGTTGATTTTACATCTATTCAATTAACTTTTTATAGATCAAAAAGTTGATAAATGTTGATTATTATTTTTTACTTGTACTCTCTACTCAGCTTCACGCTGTATCCCGCACATGGCAGGGTAGGCAGAGGGAACTTGGGAACCTAGTGTTAACACACTCCGTCCCACTTCCGCTTCCTCATTTTCCGCCGAATTTGAGGCATTGCGTGTTGAGTGGTGGGAACTCAACGCCGCGTTTTGCCCTGTACAAGAGCTAAGAAATGTAACATTAAATATTTCAATTGAAAATATTAAATATTTCATTTCCTCGAGTGGAGATCGAACCCAGAACCTGTCGGTTACAGTCGCACGTTCGTGCCAAGCTTTTTGTTTTTGTAAATAGACCGTCTAGTGTAGAGAAAGATGTAGGTTGCTGATGTATCCATAATACCGACTTCCGATATTAGAGTTTTAACTGTAAAGGAATCTTTTTAAAATCACATGTAGGATAATCAATTGTAGAAAAGAATGTTTTTAAAAATACCCTCTTCGAAATTACAAACAAATTGAGAGAATATATCTCCAGAAACTGTTATTTAGAATTTTGGCCCGACGTGTGTGTTTCTTGCCCTAGAAACGGTATAGATACGCGGCGTTGAGTTCCGCCACTCGACACGCAATATCTCAAAATTTGATAAAACATAACGGATTGCCTGATTATTTGTTAACAATTAGTTTCCAAGTTGCCCTCTGCCCATCCTGCTTTATGCGTGATAAAGCGTGAAGCGGCTGAGTGTTAAACTACCCCCAACAGAGTAGCCGCGGCTCCCTGAAGGCTCGCCTGCTGTTCCCGCTGCTGTCCATGTTGGACGTGTCGTGCAACTTGCTGCGCGCGGTGCCGCCCGCCGTGCATCTGCTGGCCAACCTGGCTGTGCTCAATCTTAGCGGGAATAAGGGTGAGAATACACACACACACACACACACACACACACACACACACACATATACATACATACACATACACACACATATACATACATACACACGCATATAAATATATACATATATGGGTAATTCTTTTTGATGATGATTTTAATGAGATTGAGGCAAAATTGACACATTTTTTTATTTGACTGAATCTTTCTATACAAGTTCTATATCGAAATAGAAAATGGACGTTAAATTATATATATAAAGCGCTATTTAAAACGCTTTTTATATAGAGCATGTGAAAAATTTGTGTCTTTCGTGATTTTAACGTTGAAGATGTTAGAGTAAAAAAATTATAGCTCTGGTTCTTTTTGGGCTAAAAGACCTTTTTTTTTTTTCATTTTAAAGATAAAAAAAAAACGATTTCTCTGTTAATCTAAAACACATTCTAGAAAATTTGACGTGGAACTTCGACTTGCTCTAAACACGTATCTTATCTTTTTCGACATAGAACCCGAAAAAAAAAACATGATCTAAATAAAAAATCTGTCGGCCAAAAAAAAAAAAAAACATTTAGAAATGAGCCAATAGGATCTCCATCCTAGGAAATGATATATTTGATAATTAAATGGCCAATATATCTGACTGACACTGTATGACCAACAGACATCACGGACCTGCCGCCCCAGATGGGGCTGCTCTCGCGGCTCTGGAACCTCAACACGGTGGGGTGCTCGCTGTCGGAGCCGCTGCGCTCGGTGGTGCGCGGGGGGCGCAGCCGCAGCGTGGACGTGGTGGGCTACCTGCGCTCCGTGCTGCAGGAGGCGAAGCCCTACGCGAGGATGAAGCTCATGGTGGTGGGGGTTCAGGTGGAGAATGCTTTCAATTTTCATTTTTGGGGGATTACAAGACTCGGGTCTTGGTTCCAAGCGCTATGACCAACCAAGCCATACGTTCTTATCAAGCTACGTCGAAATTCTCATACGCTTGTTACAACTTATTTATATTGTTAGCATATTTTTGAAGAGACGCGGGTTCAAATCCTGTTAAGTTCAATTTTTTTTTTTAAATATGTGTACTTTAATATTTTCTATACTTTTATTATATATATATATAGACAGCACAATTTTTAACCAGTTCAAAATTGAATCGTTGTTTTACAATTTCTTTATTTTCACGCTTTATCCCGCATACGGGATTGATTAAAACACGTAACACCTCTTTCTACTGAATTCTGGAGGTTTTGCGTGTTGAGTGATTAAACTTAACGTTGCTCCTTGTCTCGTAACCAGAACTACAAAATTAACATTTATAATATTTCATTTCTTCTAATGGGGATCGAACTCACTACCTGTCCTATTTATGCCTCTGCAAGATGGACCAGGTGATATATTTTTTAAATGAACTTATCTTCACGCTATATCCCTAGCGGGGTGGGCAGAGAGAACGCAGCGTTAAACGCTACGGTCTCGGCATACCTCTTTCGCCTCGTCTGCTGTCATCAACCTCTTCGTACATGCCCTCCGGGGGGTCCTCATGCTTTTCACGTGACCTTCCTCCCGTAGTAGATACTGTGTTTTCGAAGGTCAACCGAGGTCTCCCTCTCCCTCTCTTACCACTCACTTTTCCTTTATAAACCTCCTTTTTTCCCTTTCTTTCTTCACTTATTCGTTCGACGGTTTTAATTCATATTCCTATATCGAATTTGATGTAATTTTCGTTACAATGATTATCCTCAGGGTATCGGGAAGACCAGTCTTTTGGAATGTCTGAGACAGGAATCGGCGATACAACATCGGAGGAAGCCCACTGAAGTATGTTTTTTCCGTTTTTTTTTTTTTTGGCTTCCCGCTATATCCTGCATATGCAGTGGGTAAGCAGAGGGAACTTGGGAACCTAGTGTTAAGACACTAAGTTCTGTTCCGTACTTTCCACGGAATTTGAGGTACTGTGTGTTGAATGACGAAGTTCAATGTCCAGCATTAGCGTAAATGTTCTTTGAGTGGAGGTCGAACCTGCAATCTGTCGCGTTTACAGATGCATGCCTGTGTCGCTGCGCCATAACGGGCAGAACTTTTTAATTGAAATTTTCTCATTTTGTCACAAATAAGTGTGTTCAAAATTGTCAATGATGGTACATGGTTCGTTCCTGAAAGTAGATTAATGTACTTTATTCCCAGCATTGGGCAAAACGTATGGGCAACAAGAGCGGTCGCCGCTCCGGCGCGGGCGTGGGCGTGTCCACAGTGGGCGTGGACATCGGCGCGTGGGTGTACGAGCCGCAGCGCTCCACGCGGGGACCGCTCACCTTCAGGACCTGGGACTTTGGTGGACAGCAGGAGTGAGGGCTTCTTTTTAACTTCACGCTCTATCACGCATATGCACGCAGGGTAGGCAGATAGAACCTGCGATAGGGAAATAGAGTGTTAAGATATCTCCGGTCTCATTAAGATATTTTCGGTTTCTATTTTAATCTGAATCTAGGAGACATTGCGTTCTTGGTTGTGTAACTCAACGCCGCTATTGTTATTTTTTTTAAATGTGAATAAAAAGGCATTGGGGCCTTGAGGGGGCTACGAGTTTATTTTTCTTCCCGCTGTATCCTGCACATAGTAGGGTAGGCAGAGGGATCCTGGGAACCTAAAGTTAAGACACTACGTTCTCTATAATACATATAATACCCACTTTGCGCCAAATCTTAGTGTGGCGGAACTCAACGCTGCACATTGCTTCGTTAGCAGAGATTAAATATACCATTTCCTCAAGTTCAGATGTAATAAAGAATCTGTGGCGTTGACTTATCAGTATTTTTTTAATCACATTTAAAAAATAACACACCACAGACATTTTTCGTCTGTTTTTTTTTTTCGTCTGTTTTTTTTTATACAATTATATCAGTTTCAAAAGACATCTCTGTATATAATTTAAAGATGAGGGCTGGGAGGCTAAAGGAACCTTTTTTAAAAAAAAGTTTCGCCCATATTGAAGTATGTGGACTAAATGACTTCCCATCATTTATGTGCCCACAGGTACTACGCCACTCACCAGTACTTCCTGTCGAAACGTTCCCTGTACTTAGTGGTGTGGAAGGTTCCCGACGGGAGGAAGGGGCTCGCTGGAGCTCTACAATGGCTTCGGTAAAGTGAACTTATATGTATACTAGCGACCCACTTGCGGCTTCGCCCGCTTGAATTATCCCGTTCCCCACTTTCCGCCGATTCCGCCGTTCCCCAATTTGAGGCTGTGTGTTGAGTGGCGGAACTCAACGCCGCGCTTTGCTTTGTTACCAGAGCGAAGAAATGAGAATATTAATAGTGAAATTGAACATACTAAATATCTCATTTCCTCTCGTGTGTATAAAACCCACAACATATCGGTTACAGTCACACGCTTGTGCCGCTGCGCCACGACAGTCCTAAGTAAATATTTTTCTTTCCTTATTGTAGAATATCAAAAACAATATAAACTAACTTATTTACAGTTCTAGGATTGTAAACAAGAAGCGCAGGTTCAAATCCTGCCACTTTTGACTTTTTATATGTTTTCCAGATCGATACAAGCCCGCGCCCCGGGCTCGCCCGTCATCATGGTGGGCACGCACTACGACCAAGTCGCCAACGTGAGTAGTAATATTTACTACTACTGACCAATGTTGCCTCGTAAGAGGTGACTAAAGTAAGTGTGGTAGAGTCACGTTGTCAGCAATGACAACACGCATGGGCAGACTCGACCGGGTCATTACCACCCCCGGCATTTAAAACTGGCGTTAAGTAGTGGCTTCGGCCATTGGGTTTCGCATTAGGTAACACCGGGCCCCGGTGCCCATCCACCTTAAAGGACGGCAACGCTCCTGTAGCTCCTCTGGAGTTACACGGGGCGGTGCGTGACGGTGATCACTTACCATCAGGTGACCCGTACGCTAGTTTTCCATGTATTATTATGCATTTCATAAAAAAAAGATTAAAATATGTCCGTCCCGCAGTGCAAGTCCCACGAGAGCGACAGCCCCACGTCCCTGCAGAGGCTCATCCGCGGCTCCGTGATGGCGGCGCCCGACGCCGACAAGCTGGGCCTGCCGCGCGTGCTCGACTCCATAGAGGTGACAAACACATACACACGCACACACACACAGACACGCACACACACACACACACACACACACACACACACACACACACACACACACACACACATATATTCCCACGCAGACACACACACACACACACACACACACGCGCGTACACATACGCACGAACACACACACACACACGCGTACACATACGCGCACACACACACACACAGACACGCACACACACACACACGCACACACACACACACACACGCGCTAAAGTGAGAAAGCGAAGCTTTGAGTTACGTCACCCAATACGCAATTCCACAAATATTTAGTAAAAATTGTAGAACGTTATATTAGACCGAGTGTCTTAACACTAGGTTCGCAGTTCACCTTTCCTGCAATGTGCGGGATACAGCGTGAAGCTAAACACGTTTTTTTAAAGTCTCTTTCTCTTCTACAGGTGTCTTGCAGCACTCGTCACAATATTAAATTGTTAGCGGACATCATATACTCAGTCGCGTTCAGCGTGAAGCCTCCCGGTGAGTCAAGATCATTTGTAACAATTGGAACCCGCGCCTCTTGGAGTCTTTCCAAGAGGTGAGGGTTCATATCCTGTTACGTATAAAAATTTTATACGATTTCTGAATAAATATTTTCTTTTTTTTTTTTTTTCAAAGTGTTGTCGGAAGGATTATAAAATATAATAGTTTAAACTACATTTAAATCAGGCTAGACATTTCTGAGATTAACGTTTCAAAACGTACATACAAACAGACAAATATATAAACAAACAAAACAGATTTATTATTTGTATAGATATTGTTATATTTTTATTAATATTCATTTGAAAAAAAAAAAAAAAAAAGATTCCTAAAATGAAGATTGAACCCCAACCACCTCTCACCACCCCCAGGCAGCAAGGAGCCCCTCCTGGAGCAAAAGGTCCCGGCCACATACCTCGCGCTGGAGGAGTGCGTGCACGCGCTCGCCGCCGACCTCAAGCAGCCCGTCATGAGGCGCGATGAGTACAAGCGAGCGGTGAGTACACACTCACCACACTCTCCACTAGTGGAAGTACTAATGTTACCACTAGCACCAGTACTAGCACGACTTCTAAAATTAGTGCTACGATGTTTAGTGTTTAGTATCGTCTTCACGCTGTATCCCGCACTTGGCGGGATAGGCATAAGAAACTTGAGGACCTAGAATTAAGTCAACAATTTCCGCCGAATTAAGTGGCGGAACTCAACGTCGCGGATTTCCTTGTTACCAGAGCGAAGACATGAAATTATACATTTAGTTTGAATATATTAATTATTTCACTTCCTCGAGTGTGTATCGAACCCACTACCTATCGCTTACAGTCACACGCTTGTGCCGCTGCGCCACGACAGGCCTCAAGTTATTATGTGTTGCCAAATTCAAATTTAAATATTTTTCTTCAAAATAACAAGTTACAAGCTTCGTTTTTTGAACGTCAAACAATTTACCACCAGTTCACTAAAGTTACTGCCTCAGATCTGAAAAGAATCCAAGCAAGAAATGAAGCGGGATTGGGAACTGTTACTGTTACCATTAATACCGTACCACTACTAGTAGTACTACCACTACTGCCATCACTATTAGTACTAGAATTAGTAATTGGTTTATTTTTTTTTTAGTTGGATATTTATGAAGCAATATCATTGAGGCCTGTCGTGGCGCAGCGGCACAAGAGTGTGACTGTAACCGACAGGTTCTGGGTTCGATCCCCAGTCGAGGAAAATGAAATATTTAATATTTTCAATTGTGGAAAGTGGGGAACGAAAGTGGAACGGAGTGTCTTAACACTAGGTTCCCAGGTTCCCTCTGCCTAACCTGCCTAGTGCGGGATACAGCGTAAAGCTAAGAAGAAGAAGAATGAAGCAATATCATATTTATTATTTATTCACCCGAAGAATTTTAAATTATTTAGTGAAAATTATATTTAGTTTTCAGTTTCTTCAAAGAGATGACCGAGGGAACTTGGGAACCTTTTATTAAGACATTCCGTTTCTTTCCCCACTTACTGTCAAATTTGAAGTATTGCGTGTTGGGTGGCGGAACTCAACGTCGCGCTTTGCCTTGTTACCACAGCGAATAAATGAAAATATACGAATATATACATTTTTAATGTTTCATATAACGTTTCAGGTGACTCAATACATGCAGCAAAAGAATTTGCGCATGTTCCGGGACGCGGCGGAACTCCACCAGGCGACCATGTTCCTGCACGAGAACGGTAAATATTCATGTCTATTTTGTGATTCACGCTGTATCCCGCACTAGGCAGGGTAGGCAGAGGGAACTTGGGAACCTAGTGTTAGGACACTTCCGTTTCTCCTTTTACGTGAAATGGATGGATTGCTTGGTAAGTTTTGAATGAAAATATAGTATTTACTGTCGTATTTATATCTCTTTGTGACTATAAAAACCAGTTAATTTATAAAAGAGTGGAATTGATGCCTACTCGAGGAAATGGAGTATTTCGTATAAAACGCGGCGTTGAGTTCCGCCACTCAATACACAATGCCTCAAATTTGGCGTAAAAAAATAAAAAAAACGATAATTTAAAAAGAAACAAGTTCCCTTTTGTTTACCCTGCCATGTGCGGGATACAGCGTGAAACTAAAACTCATAGATATATATTACTAAATTGTTCTCCCACGTTCTTCTCCACCAGGTGTTCTTCTCCACTACGACGACGCGACCCTCAAGGAGCTGTACTTCGTGCGGCCGCAGTGGCTGTGCGACGTGTTGGCGCACGTCGTCACCGTGCGGGAGATCAACCCCTTCGCCACCAACGGTGAGGACTCCCACCCACCACCTCCCTCCCTCCCACTTACCCTCTTTTTCCTTTCTCTGGGGTGGAGGAGAGGGGAGTCTTTTTTACTCTTTCATTGTGATATTTCGTTCTTTTTCGTAGCAAAGCGCGGCGTTAAGTTCCACACACAATATTAGACATAAAATGAGGATCGAAATGGAGATCCCAGGTTCCGTCTGTTGTTACCATTTTATGTGTAAAATGCAGCGCTATTAACTATTTTTTTATTTTTTTTCTAGGTATAATGAAAGTGGAGGACCTCGCCCACGTGTTCAAAGCGTCCCCCGTCCTCGGTGGGGGTGAGGACGCCCGCTCCCTCGCCGTCTCCCTACTCAACAAGTTCGAACTTGCCCTGTGCTGGGACGCTCGTGCCCTACTCGTTCCCCCCCTACTACCGCCCTCCGAGCCCCATCAGCCCCAATTAGCCCTAAAACCTAGACGTGCCCTATCCCATTCCTCTCCATTCAGCCCGTCTGTGCAATCTGTGCGTATCTGTGCACGTGCCCATCGACCGTTAAGGCGGTTGCTGTTATTGAGCTACGTGCCCAGAGGGTTCTGGGCACGGCTCTGTGCCCGTGTGCTGGCTGATCCGGCGTTAGCACAGTATGTGCCCAACTTATATAGTGCTCCTAAAGAGGTTAGTATAAATTATATATCTTTTATTAGTAACAGGTTGTGGATTCAATTCTTTTTTTTTTCTTCTTCTTCTTTATTCTTCTTCTTGTTCGTTTCTCCGCTTTGGTATCGAGTTTGACTTTTGAGAGCGCTTGGGGATCGGAAGTGTTATAAGTTTCACATATCTTTATGTCACATAATATCTTCCAAAAGGTTAAACCGATTTTGATGTAGATTTTTTGTTTGTATAATTACTTAATAGAGAGTGTTAAGTAATTTTTCAAACAAAAAAGGGGAGGGGGGAGGTATTTAAAAAAAAATCTTTTTTTTACTTTTTAGAGCTTTTTGTGTTATCTAAAAAACAGGACACTATATATTTATAGTGTCCTTTTTTTTTGATGTTGATTTAAAAATATATTTTTTCCATTCACTTTTAAGATCGACGTAGATGAAACACTATCCAAGGCCCTCGACCTGAACTGGTCCTGGAAACTCTGGAGGACTGGCCTCAAGCTCATGTGTGGGGAGCTGGTGGCGGTCGCCCTGAGAGAACTGCCGCCCAAGAACGACCCCCTCCTTGGAGGGGAGTGGGAGGGAGACGAGGAGACGAGGGGAGAGGGGGAGGAGCTGTACCACAGTGTGAGGTGGGTGTGGGTTCACGCTCTATCACGCTATTAGCATGATTGGGTAAATAGAGTTCAGGCGCTGTCTTCTGCCGATTTGAATCGTGTTTACGGTCATACAATTTGTAATGCTTCTGGAGATCTGGACTATAGTTTGTATAGTTAGCGTTGATCTCCCCTGGGGAACTGGGGGGAGGGGGGGTGTAGAAGAATTATTTCACTCTGCAAAGTGAGTGTTTCGCTTCACGCTGTATCCCGCGTATAGCAGAGTAAGAAAAGTGGGACCTGGGAATCTATTTTTGAGAGTGTTCTTATCAGACCGTGAACGGATTTACGGAAACTAAAAAAAATAATAAAATGTTATATACATTAAAATTAAATAGTAACCCCTGAACGCGTGGTACCTATATCTATGGGATGATGACACAAGGTTCCTTATGCCTTACCTGCTATACATATGTACCGCGAAACACAAAGAAAATAGTAACATGTCCTACAATGTTGTCCACCAGGTTCCGTGTCCGCCAGGAGGGCACGTGGTGTCCCCTGGACGTGCAGTCGTCCGCCTGCGTGGAGATCTGTCTCCCGGCGCACGTCGCCGTGCTGCGGAGGGACGACGGCCGCCCCGTCGCCGGATGTCAGGTACTGCTTGTTTCTTAAGTCAACTTCCTCAGGGTCATAGATAGTACCTTTAATAAGATTAGGTTCCCATGTTCCTTTCTTCCATATAACGTAATAATTCGTTCTTGTTCCAGAGTTTAAGTCTGGAACCGAACCCGGAAGTGTTGACCAAGATCCTGGCGCTCATATCGGACCACGTGGATCTGCTGCTCGAGGACTGGTACCCATCTTTGGGTAAATTGGATATTATATTTTTTTTCTTTTCATTTGGTTGGTTGTTTTCAACTTTAGAACGGTTTCCACTGAATTTGAAGCTTTGCTTATTGAGTGGTGGAACTCAACGCCGCGCTTTTCACCAAAGCAAAGAAATGAAAATATTAAATGTTACATTTCCTTAAGTGGACATCGAACCCACAACCCGTCCTGTATATTGTCGTTTATGCCACAACAGGCCACTATTTTTTTTTTTTTTTAATTTGAAGAACGGAACGGAGTGTCTTAATACTATGCCATCTTGAAACAGATTAAAAAAGATGGCTGGTTTTAGATACACCACTGTATGTATGTTCGTTTGTGACCTCCTCCTTTCAGCTCCTGAATAAAGGGCCGTCCATTGATCACGTGATGTTTTTTTGTAGAATTTTTTAACCCTCCCTCCCCCCTTAGTGATACGTGGTGAGGCTTAAATTAGTTTATTTCGTAATTTTCGCGGAACCCCCTCCCCTCCATTTCAAACCTCACGTGATTAATGGACGGCCCCATAAATGAAGTTATTTGAAAGCAGTTCTTTTTTTTTCAATTCAAATCTCTTATTGAACGGTTTTTAGCATTGTTTATGTTTTGTCAAAATCGCATCAGCAGCTTATTAGATACAATCACTTTGACAAGATGAGGTGGTCATTTTTTGGCTCGAGATTGTTGTAATTGTATTATAATTTCATTACGATTCTGTTTTGCTGGATTTCCATTCAGGAAGACAGTTATTTTCATTTACACTCTCTGGAAAGACAAAACGTGGTGTGTAATTTAAAAAAATACTTGAAATTTGAGGAACGGAAAGAGATATATAAAGACCCCCTTATATATCTCTTTCCGTACGATACGGGAAGAATGTGGAACTGCTCTTGTAATCCTCGCCTTCATCAGGCACACGTTTCGTCCACACATCCGAGGGTCGCTGCCTGATCACACGGGTAGCGCCCTGCCCCGCCTGCCTGCGCGAAGCACCTGACCATCAGGCCCCTGACCACCACGACGGCCACCAGGACCACCATGGCAACCACGACAAGGATATGTCACAGGTGTGTGGTTGGTTTTATCTGCTATACTTATTGAGGCTTGTAGTGGTGTATTATGGGTTAGATTTTTACTTGATGAAATTAGCTTCACGCTGTATCCCGCACGAGGCAGGGTAGGCAGAGGGAACCCGGGAACCTAGTGTTAAGACACTCCGTTCCACTTCTAAATAAAATATTATTTCTTTTAAAACATCTAGTAAACTACACCTTTGAACTTTTTATAACAATATGAGTCTACCAGCTGCTTTATGCATTGGCCCGTGTATAATGCAGGTCAGGCTGCGAACTTGGGAACCTAATGTTAAGGTACTTCGTTTTCTGGAGAAAAATGACTTTTAAATTTATACAACTTGTTTCTAAGGATAGAATAGTAGGACTTATATATGTATGTACAAGGATCTCCAAGTGTTTTATTCTATCACAGGTGTTCCGTAGATTGGAGATGGGCAACGGTGAACCCCGACGTCTTCGCCTCTCCGAGGAGTCCAGGGCCAGTGATGGGGACAGCGGGGTGGGCGGTGAGTCCAACGGTGAGTTGAGCTGGTCATGGCAATGGTCTTTTTTTTTTAGCTTCACGCTCTATCCCGCACGTGGCAGGGAAGGCAGGTATCTATGATCCTTCTGCTTTCCAGCTGTTTATGGGATAGAGCGTGATCAGATTTAAAAAATAAAATAAGTAGTTTTCTTTTACTGAATACCGATATATAACCTAATTGCAAGTTCCATTGCTTCCAGCGTCATCCCGAGCGTGTTCCCGCGGGGGTTCCCGCGTGGGCTCGTCGGAGGGTCCCCCCGGGCGGGGTCCGGGCGGCGCCGGGGGGCCCGGGGGGTGGCGCGCCACGTGCTGGACGCTGGAGGAGTGCGTGCTGGCCGCGTGCTCGGGCGCGGAGCTCAGCTGTCCGCACCACGTGGACGTGCAGCTGGCGGATGTCGCTCCTGATGCTGTGGGTTCATTGGTTTTGTACTTCTTTTCTCTTTGCTTCTTTTTGTTTCTATATTTGTTCTCGTTCGTTCTCTTTTTCTCTTTTTCATTCTTTTTTTTTCTTACGATTTTAGAAATTGCTATTTTTGATTTTTTACTGTATTGATTTTGGTAAAATGATTTTATTTAAGGTTAAACTTTCTACTTTATTTGACATTTATGTTATTTTTTCACTCCCGACGAAAAACAGGGTGGTCTAACTTGTACTTGTTCGTTCAATTGTGTATATGTCTGTCTGTGACACCGTAGCTCCTAACGTAATATATAGATATAGATAGTCGTTGAATTATTTTTTTATACAAATAATATTTTTTATACAAATTGAGATAACATCTAAAGTCGCCTTCACCCCCTCAGCTGTTACTGGACATCCCGGAGCAGCAGCGCGCGCGCTGGGAGCACGTGTGCGCGGGCGCGGTGGCGGGACGCGGCGCCTTCGGCACGGTGCTGACGGGCACGTGGCGTGGGGGCGGGGGCGCTGGGGGCGGGGCGGGCGGCGCTGGGGGCGGCGCGGGGGCGGCGTGCCCGGTCGCCGTCAAGGCGCTGCAGCCGGTGGCGCCGCCGGGCGGGGACGTGGGGGCGGTGTTGGCTTACAAGGTTTACTTTGATCTCTTTTTCAGCTTCACGCTGTATCCTGCACGTGGCCAGCGTATGCAGAGGGAACTTGGGGAGTGTTAAGACACTCCGTTTTGTTTTAGTCCAGTGACGAAATTAAAATGTTAAATATATAATTTCGATCATTTCAGAATCGAACTCACAACCTACGCCCGCTTGAACTTAGAAATGTAGCTCTAAGACCACTCCGTTGAACTCCGTTTTTCTCGAGTGTTATATTTATATGTAATAAGCCCTAGGGATAAGTATCATAACATTACGTTTGAAATTCAAGCAGGCGAAGCGAACCGAGGCGAAGATATTTTACTCAAAACTTTTCAATATTTGACACAGGCAGCAGCATCTCGCTGGGAGCGAGACGCGGCGTCCAGCGCCTGTCGAGCGTACTGCGGCCTCCGACAGGAGCTGGGCATCCTCACCCGGCTCCGACACCCCCACATCCTGCCGCTACTGGCAGTGTGTCCGGCTCCACTGGCTCTGATCCTGGAGGTGGCCCCCCAGGGCGCCCTCGAGGGGGCCCTCAGGAGGTACCGAGGGTGTGGAGCCAGGATCGGTGCGAGAACAGCTCGGGCGCTGGCTCTCCAGGCGGCCAGGGCGTTGGAGTACCTGCATGCTCATCGCGTTTTGTACAGAGACTTGAAGGTAAGTTGGAGTTTTTTTTTTACTAAGGTTACATACCTTGAAATGTTTACAAATTAAATATTTAAAGTTTCCATTCCTTCGCTCTGGTAGCGAAACAAAGCGTGGCGTTGAATTCCACCACTTGGCACGCAATACCTCAAATTTGACGGAAAGTGGGAGGTTTCAAGGTTCCCAAGTTCCCTCTACCTCCTGCCGCGTGCGGGATACAGCGTGAAGCCGATATTAAGACACGTGTGTATGTTTACAGTCGGAGAACGTGTTGGTGTGGTCGCTGCCGTCGCCTCAGGAGGCGGAGGAGGCGGAGGCGAGTCCGGATCCCATCGACGTGCACATCAAGCTGGGAGACTACGGTATCATATTGGAAAACCATCATATATCCTTAATATTTTAAGAGAACGGAGTGTTTTAACACTATGTTCCTCAGGGTCCCTCCGTCCTTCCGTGTGAATAATTTAGCATGTATAGGGAGCGTTCAAATATTACGTCACGCAATTGGGGAGAAGGGGGGGACGGTGTGTTACGTAACATTGTTCTTTTGTATTCAAATAAAATAATTAAGGAATATTTTTACTATTTTTAAAAGTGTTATTCCACACTTAGGTCAGAAGATACTGAACTTAAATTTGAAAAACGTATGAAATTTTGAACGAAGCAGGATTTGAACCCGCGCCTCTTTGA
Organism: Eueides isabella; assembly: GCA_019049475.1. Taxonomy (NCBI): domain Eukaryota; kingdom Metazoa; phylum Arthropoda; class Insecta; order Lepidoptera; family Nymphalidae; genus Eueides; species Eueides isabella. Next base: position 414,256 of record CM032411.1, read on the forward strand.
ACAGTTTTCAAGAGGCGCAGGTTCAAATCTTGCTTCGTTCAAAATTTTTAACGTTTTTTAAATTTAAGTTTAGTATAATTAGGGAATTTGTTAATAAAGTAAGTGGAGATATTGATTGTACTCAAGAGATGGCACCACCAATTATATCGATTAGGATTTATAAAATAGATTTTAAAGCTACGTGTCCCATTAGGATATACAATATTGTGTAGCAGCGAGTTATAAAGCGACTTTCCCATACTTTTCGCAACATAGCTGTGACTTTTATAAGCAGAAATGCTTATTTGGGTGTTACGTAACGTTCTGAGAGGGGGGGAGGGTGTATAATAACGTTACGTCACGTTACATGGAGGTGGGGTAGAGTAGATCGTAATCGTACGTAATACAAGAACGCCTCAATAGACAGAGACAAGACCGGGAAGGTTCCGTTTCCCACTTTCCAGTTAATCTTTGAGACATCGCTTTTTTAATGGTGTAACTCAACGCCGCTGGAAAAATATATAGTATGATTTTTTTGTTTCTTCCACAATCATTACGTTTACACTTAAACTCATTTATCAACGGACCGATTGCCTGTTTGAGTGGCGGAACTTAACGCCGTGTACCGTACATTCCAGGTATATCGCGTCTGGCGCCACCTTCCGGTACGAAGGGCTTCGGCGGCACTGAAGGGTTCATGGCGCCGGAGATCATGAGGTACAACGGAGAAGAGGAATATACTGAGAAGGTAAATACATCTACCATGTATTTTTTTTGTAATTTACGTTGAAAATTAAATGTTTAATATTTAATATTTTCATTTCGTCACTTCTGATAACGAGGTTAAACGCTGTGTGCTAATTTCTGTTGGCTGCCTACATTACTTTGTGACGTAGAACAAAAAATAATATATATATATATATATATATATATATATATATATATATATATATATATATATATATATATATATATATATATATATAATATATATATATATATATATATATATATATATATATATATATATATATATATATATATATATATATATATATATATATATATATATATATATATATATATATATATATATATATATATATATATATATTGAGTTATTTATTTTTGATGTTTTATTGGAAAGGCCGAAAACAACTAAGCCTCGACCCCACCCCCTTCCCCCCCACCGATTCATTCCCCAGTTTCCGCCAAATTTTGAATTGAACCGTGTTGAGTGACGTAACTCAACGCTTTGCCTCGTCATCAGAACAAATATTTAATTCGGAAGTCACAATGTGTACTCTCTCTCCCGCAGGTGGACTGTTTCTCCTACGGCATGCTGCTGTACGAGATCTTCACTCTCCGTCAGCCGTTCGAGGGCCACGAGGCCGTCAAGGAGGCCGTGCTGGAGGGCGCCAGACCTCCGCTCTCCGCCAGGGTGAGATGGATTTTAGCTTTCACTTTTTGTGTTCCCGCTGTATCCCGGTACAGCGGGGTGGGGGGAGGGAACGTGATGGTTAGATTTGGGGTATTTGCTTTGACTTGTTTATTGTTCACGGCTCAACAATGATTTCATATAGAATGATCATTTTTTCGCGTGAAATTTGTGATGTTATTAATAAAAAAAAAAAATATGTAGAAAGAATTGATTATAATCGTTACTGACACTGACAAGACATTAATTACTTTTTACGTCCATTTTTTTTGTCAGTATCACGCTTTGTTCCACATATGCAGGATAGGCAAAACCTAGTTTTAAGATATTACGCTTAACACGCACCGTACTATTTTTCACACACACACTGCGTGTTTATTGGCGTAACTCAACGCCGTGACAGTAAATGTGACAAGCTGTGGGTATCGTACCCATTGCCTCCTGAGGAAATTCACATTTACTATTTTCTCGCTCTGATAATAAAGCGCGGTGTTGAGTTTCGTTACTTAACAGGCAATACCACCAGAATTTGATAAACAGAAGTGTCTTAATAAGAACGGAGTTTAACACTAGGTTCCCAAGTTACCTCTACGCACCCTGCTCGGGGTACTACTAACTTTAAGCTAAAAAAGAATAGTACAGTTCCTATTAAGGTATTAAAATGCATATCCTCCCACCCCCAGGATCTGCAGTACCCCTGCAGCATGTTAGAAATGATGCGCCGCTGCTGGAGCAACGCGCCCGAGCAGCGACCCTCCGCCGCGGCGCTCACGGCGTTGTGCGCCGCGCCCGAGTACCTCGCGCTGTTAGACGCCGCAGCGGCCCGACCGTCCCCACCACGCCCCGCACCAGCCACCGCCACACCGATAAGAGCTAGACACACCCATTTTAGTTCGACCAATCAGGATTCTGTGTCTTTTAACGTCTCGACCAATCAGGAATCAGTGTTGCCGTCAGCCAATCAGGACTCGGTGTGGTCGGTGGGCGGTGAGGAGGAGGGGTGGGAGGTGTGGTACGGGGGCTCGGAGCCGGAGAGGGCACACTCGTTGTTGGTGTCCGGAGTGTTCGCACGTCATCACAGCTTGCGAGTGCCGCCAGGTCATTTTTTTATATTAAATTTCTTTATTTTATGGCAAAGATCATGGCAGGGTAGGCAGAGGGAACTTGGGAACCTAGTGTTAAGACACTCCGTCCCACCTCCGTTCCCAACTTTCCGCTGAATTTGAGGCATTGCGTGTTGAGTGGCGGAACTAAACGCCGCGTTTTGCCTGTTTCTAGACGTTACAAAATTCCAATTCTGAAAATTAATGGTCTATTCCCAGATAAGACGGAGCCAGTGATAGTGACGGCGTTGTGCCGCGCCGGCGCTCAACTCTGGGCTGGCGATTCTGTCGGACGCGTGTTTGTGTATGAGTTAGTATTTGTATTGATTATTTTACATTCACGGTGTACCCCTTGGTAGGGTAGACAGGGAATTTGGGAACCTAGTGTTAAGAGATTCCTAAGGTTTCACTCTCGTTTCCCACTTTCTGCTGAATTTGCAGTATTGCACATTTAGTTGCGTAACTCAACGCCGCACATGGCCTTGTCACCAGAGCAAGAAAATGAAATTTTGAAGATATTAAATATTTCATATCCTCTCGGTGTGTATCGAACCCACAACCCACAACCTGTCGGTTAGAATAGGATCACCCTGGTACTGATGGTGTCGTAAGAGGCGACTAAAGTGCTTGTGGGAGAGTCACGTTGTCAGTAATGGCAACACGCATGGGCAGACTCGACCGGACCATTACCACCCCCGGCATTTAAGACCGGCGTTAAGTAGTGGCTTTGGCCACTGCGTTTCGCATTGGGTAATGCCGGGCCCCGGTGCCCATCCACCTTAAAAGACGGCAACGCTCCTGGAGCTCCTCTGGTGCTACACGGGGTCGTGGGCGGGCGGTGATCACTTACCATCAGGTGACCCGTACGCGAGTTTGCCGTGTCTTCTCCATAAATATATATATATATATATATATATATATATATATATATATATATATATATATATATATATATATATATATATATATATATATATATATATATATATATATATATATATATATATATATATATGTGTGTGTGTGTGTGTATGTGTTTGTGTATAATATGTGTATTGTTGTGCAGCATCTCGTCGTGCGCGCTGCAGTGGAGCGTGCGCGTGCAGGAGGTGGTGGGGGGCGCGCCCAGCGCGGTGTCGGCGCTGCACGCGCTCGCGCCGCTGCCGCGCATCGCGCTGGCGCTGGCCTGCGGCAGGTAGGACGACGAACGTGCCACGACTATCTCTTTTGCGATACGTCGGTTAAATGATTTGAAATTGTATTTTGTTGTTTTTTTTATTTTTGGATCTTGAAAACCTAGTGTTACGTCACTCCGTGTCGTTTCTCAGTTTCCGGCGAATTCCCCTCAGAATAAGTAAAGAAAGCAAATCATTTCATAATGAAGAAAAAAATCGCTCGTTTATAAAAAAAATTCTGAGGTTTCTTTTAATTTCAAATATGTATAATTCGAGAGAGACGTCCCTCTGCTCAGACTGTTCCTGGTGTCGACGGCGCGTCCGGAGGCGGAGAGCAGCTTCGTCGTCACGGAGCTCGGCACCGCCACGGAGCTGTGCTGCCTCGCCGCCGCCCCCACGGCGCACGGGTGAGACAGCACGCCACCGCCCCCACCCCCAGTTATCATTATGATAGTGTATATCATTATAACTGTCATTACTACACTATCATTATAACAAATATCATAATCACACTATCAATATATCACTATCATGATAACTCTATTACGACACAATTGTCATGACATCGTCTCTATGACACCGTCCTTATGTCACAATCATTATGGCATCATCGTTATAACACTATCACCGTCACTGATCATCATCCTACTAATTAATTAATAACTTTTTTCATAGTACGTGTTGCAATTTTATGAGATATATTATTATATTGTATGTTCTATCCCAACTGGATGACGTGATTTTTTTTTATCTCTAGTAACAAGGTTCATGCGGATATAATGAGAATGGAGTTAAAATTAGGTTCCCAGGTTCCTTCGGCCTTCCCTGTTATATGCGGAATACGGAGTGAACGTCTTTAATATCTACGTTAAACTGGTCTTTACCAAGCACAGACCAGATCGAGCTAGAGTTAAAAAGCCAAAGCGCGGTATGGATTTTCATCACTCTACACGTCATATTTTTCAAATTATATAATGCCTTCACGCTGTATCCCTTAAAAAACGGTGTTTCAAGCGGGATACAGCGTGATAAATAACTATCTCTCATCACGTTTCAGCATAGAAGTATGGGCGGGCGGAGACAGCCTATACTCATATACCGTCACCAACGAAGGCGTCAGCGCCGCTGACACACTAGACTCCCCCCGGGTCTCCTTGCTGGCGGCCCTAGACCCGGGGGGCGCTGGGGGCGTTGGGGGGGTCGTGGGCGTGGGCCGGGGGGAGACGGTGGTCAGGGCGTGGAAGGTCCGGGCTCGACAGTCTCACGCCAGCTTAGACTGTAGCAAGCTGGCGCCGTGCTCCGAGAGCTTGCAGTCCATCGCGTTGGATGATGAAGATGATGCCATGAGGCTGGACAGGTGTCGGGTGAGTCGCCTCGAATCCTTCAGGAAATACTTACTTACTAACTTAGCTTCACGCTATATCCCTAGCGGGGTAGGCAGAGAGAACGGAGCGCCAAACGCTACGGTCTCGGCATACCTCTTTCGCCTCGTCCACTGTCATCAACCTCTTCATACATGCCCTCCGGGGGTCCTCATGCTTTTTACGTGACCTTCCTCCAGTATCGTCGATACTGTGTTTTCGAAGGTCTCCCTCTCCCTCTCTTACCACTCACTTTTCCTTCATAAATCTTTTTTGCTATTCTTCACGTTCTTCTTCATTCATACGAAATGTTTTCTTTTATTCATTATGCATGTTGGTGTGCAGGTGACGGCGCTGGCGGCGCTGGGGCAGGAGGTGGTGGTGGGCACGGCGTGGGGCTGCGTGGTGGTGGCGCACGCGCACTCGCTCAGGCCGCTCACCGTGTTCAGGCCCTACGAGGAGGAGGTGACTGGATTTCTTATCTCGCCCGCGGCTTCGCCCGCTTCAATTACGCTGTTTTATTGTTTAATTAACTTTTAAGACAATGTCTGTTAAAAACAAAATATTTTAAATTGACTTCAATTGAATGATTTTATTTTGAGGCCTGTCGTGGCGCAGCGACACAAGAGTGTGACTGTAACCGACAGGTTCTGGGTTCGATCCCCAGTCGAGGAAATGAAATATTTAATATTTTCTATTTAAATATTTAATGTTTCATTTCTTCGCTCTGGTAATAAGGCAAAGCGCGGCGTTGAGTTCCGTCACTCAACACGCAATGTGTGGAACGGAATGTTATAACACTTAGGTTTCACTTTCGTTCCCTCTGCCTACCCTGCCTAGTGCGGGATACAGCGTGAAGCTGAAAAAAAAATGACGTTTTTATTTTATTTATCAATGGATTTATCTAAAACAAACACTCAATTTTAAGGGAAAGTTGTTACAATGTACAACTAAATATAACATTTGAATTTGGTTGGCCGTTTCTGAGATTAGCGCGTGGAAATGTGCAAACAAACAGACAAAAATAATTTAAAAAAAAACATTATTTTAGTAAAAAAATATTTTTAATTTCAACTCCATGCTCTTGTTAACGAGTCAAAGCTTTGAGTTGTGACACTCCGCCCACAATATTCCAGCATTCGACGGAAAATTGGGAACGTAGAGTTAACACTAGGGTTCCCAAGTCATCTCTATCTACCCTGCCATGTGCGGGATAAAAAGAAATATGTATTAAAGAAGTATGTATATATAACCACTAACCGTGTCCGTCCGTGGCAGGTGCGCGCGCTGGTGCCGCTGCCGGCGCACGCCCGCGCGCCGCAGCTCCTCGCCTCGCTGGGCGCCGGGTACCGCCCGCTCGTGCAGCGCTACGCGCCCGCGCAGGTACCGCCACTCAACACGCAACGCTTCAAACATCTTCTTCTTCTTGCTTCTTCTTCTTCTTGCTTCTTGCTTCTTCTGAAAACGGAGAACGGAGTGACAGTTACTTAACACCAGGTTCCCAGAAACCAACATATGTGTGACGGCGGGAAGTTGATACAACCGTTTACGATATTTAAAGAAAATGAGCAAGTATAGGCCGCGGTCCGAATTGTGCTTACAGTGCTCACAGCGCGCCAACGTGCGGTCCGAATTGTGATTGTCACGCTCACTGTTAGCGTTGTGAATGGTATGACGTCACATCTGACGTCAGTGCTGACGGGTCGTAGCGTGAGCACCGTGAGCATTGACGTTATTTTGACGTTTATTTGACGTTTAATATATCCTAAACGTCAATGTCACTGTCGTCACTTTCCTCGATTGCGGAAAATGCTTGAATACAAGCATTTTCGCAAGAATTTTATAATCTTCATCGGCTACATCACATACTCCACTCATATTTATATGCTCTGCTGCTGTTTATATGTAAAAAACGCTCTGTTAGGATGTGTTTAACTTGTCAAAGTGGTGAGCACGCTAACAAGTGGTCCGAATTATTAGTACTGCTAACAGACGTTGGCGCGCTCACTAATATCGGACCGCACGTTAGCAGTGTAAACGTCGTGAGCTCAATTCGGACAACGGCCATAGTAGAACTTGCAAATCAAAATTTTAAATACAATAAAATGGCTACCAGTTTACTTAATATAGAAAAAAACGATAATATTCTTTATATTTCAGTCGAACAACAATAATCAGACGTACTCGGGCAACTACTGCCTCCTCTGGCGCACCGGACAATGGCTGCCTGACTAGAGACTGACAGTGTCTGACAATACCTGACAGGAGACTGGCAGAGCTTAAATGTAGAACAGACACCTGATGGGAAATTGACAGGATTTGTACAAAACAGCAATGTTGATTGTTGAGCAATGGCCCGGCAGTGTTGCCAGTTGAAGGGAAAATTGTTAATAACAAATATAATGAAACAGGTTTTCAGTTATTTTATTAAAAAACACTGTTTAATTATTTATTTTTACTTAAATTGTAGAGAATTTATACTCATAGTGATTTTCAATTTATACACACACACACACACACACACACTATTTATTATATATTATGGCAATGGCAACAATAAATATTATTATTTCTGGCAACACTGCCTTCAAGCGTCATTGTATACAGATGAATAGAGCTTTCAATTTAATCGTTATTGCTTTTAAAATAATTTATAATATGATAATATCGATTTTATTAAATAGTAGCGACAAAGACGCGGCTTCGCCCGCTCGAAATTATTGTTCAATCTTTTCATAAATTTATACAATACATGTTAATCTTACTTATGAACTATATAACTGGAAAGTTACATCTAAATTAGTTCAGTAGTTTTTGTGTGAAAGTGGAACAAACAAACATACATACACACAAACTTTCACATTTATAATATTAGTAGGATAAATGATAAATATGAATTATTTAATAGAAATATTATATTTTAAATTAAAATTACTTAAAATTATAAAAAATAATCTTTCTGAAGCACACTTTGTATATGCTGTCTCTGTCTCGCAGTACAATTGGTATATGACGTCACTATCTGAATAATTTGTTGTGGTTTCCTCGCTTTGGTGAGAAGACAAAACGCTGCGTTGAGTTACGACAACGTGTGTTTCTAATTGGGCTTTGAATGGGGAACGGATTGTCTTAACGCTAACTTTGAAAATATATACAGATAATTAAGTATTTTATATTAGTTTTTGTTATAATTTTTCTTCAATAGTAATATTATTTTTTTAATTATTTTGATCATTTTAATTTTACTTAGTTTATATGTAAATATTGAAACATATTTTTTTTAAATAAGGTTTTCTTAGTTAGTCTGTGGGCACTAATATGTATTTTAGAAATAATGTTGCCAGTAAAAATATTTATGTGTATTTCTTTTATTTATAATGAGGTAAAGACAGTTGTTATAAATATTTGATCTCATTCAAAGTGTTTGTTGTGAAAATATAAGTTCTCAAAATAATTTTAGTAGATTAACAAATAAATCTATTTTATACAGACTGTGGGAACCTGGGAACCTAATGTTAAGACACTCTGTTCCCATTAACACACTTACCATTACCCACTTTCTGCCAAATTCTGAAAACATTGCTTGTTGAGTGGCGGAAGTTAACGCCGCGCTTGACCTCGTTACCACCAGCACGATGAAATTTATATATTAAATATTTCATTTCCTCAACTGGACATCGAATCTCTAACCTGACGTATTTACAGTTGCATATAAAATTAAATATTTGCTCGAATATTTTTTTAAAATGTAATCTTACACAGATCTTACAAAAAGTGTTGCTAGTTGTTAATTATTTATTCATTTGTCTTTATTTTTATCCTATTTTAATTGCTTTGTTTTCAATTCGGTTGTGCTTTGGTTTGTGTCTTTTTTTTAAATAATTATATCTTATTATAATTACTGGATAGTTTAATATATATATATATATATATATATATATATATATATATATATATATATATATATATATATATATATATATATATATATATATATATATATATATATATATATATATATATATATATATATATATATATATATATATATATATATATATATATATATATATATATATATATATATATATATATATATATATATATATATATATATATATATATATATATATATATATATATATATATATATATATATATATATATAATATATATATATATATATATATATATATATATATATATATATATATATATATATATATATATATATATATATATATATATATATATATATATATATATATATATATATATATATATATATTATATATATATATATATATATATATATATATATATATATATATATATATATATATATATATATATATATATATATATATATATATATATATATATATATATATATATATATATATATATATATATATATATATATATATATATATATATATATATATATATATATATATCGGGAATCTCGGGAACTGCTGCTCTCGTAAGTTCTAAGCACAATATTTATAACCGGTGACGTCCATGTTTTTTTTTTTTAATTTAATGTTACTTTAAAAATGTATTAAAGTTGAGGAATTTAATAAAATGTATTTAATTCGTATTTACATATATTTGTATTTGTACTGCATTATGTCTACGTTTGTTTTCTCCTGAAGTTTTACCAAAGATGCTTAATAAATATAGTGCAGCCTGGTTTTGTGTTTTTATTTAAATAAAAATTCGCTTCACGCTTTTTAAGCGTGCTTTTGGCGTTTTGGGAACCTAGTTGGGAACATCAGCGTATCTAGAAATATTTACCAGTTCAGTACAGTGCTTTTTTTAATAGTAAGTTTAATCAGGGTTTTTTTGATAGTAATATTTCTGGGGTGGGCACAAGACATCTTGAGTGGGCACTGCCTAACCGGCACCCGGACTTCCTACACCCACGCTTTAGAATCTAGTTTTAAGACAACGGATTACAGACGTAGGTAGAGTGCTAGAACTTAACGCTTCAAATGCTTCACTACCAGAATCAAGAAAAAAAAATATTAAAAGAGAATTGTTAAACGCTTATTATATAAAACCAATGAGGCCTGTCGTGGCGCAGCGGCACAAGAGTGTGACCGACAGGTTCTGGGTTCGACCCCCAGTCGAGGAAATGAAATATTTAATATTTTCAATTTAAAATATTTAATGTTTCATTTCTTCGCTCTGGTAATAAGGCAAAGCGCGGCGTTGAGTTCCGCCACTCAACACGCAATGCCTCAAATTCGGCGGAAAGTGGGGTACGAAAGTGGAACGGAGTGTCATAACACTAGGTTTCACTTCCGTTCCCTCTGCCTACCCTGCCTAGTGCGGGATACAGCGTGAAGCTGAAAAAAAAAAGAAAATATAAAACCAATATCAATTTATTTAACTTATATATTTGTAAGCATGAGCAAGAACGGTAGAATCGGTTGTCCGTGCCCACCCCAGAAAATTTGATACAAGTAAATTACCCTGAATAATTAAAAAATCGCTTTACCCGATTATATCTGTTTAAAATAAAAGTAAAAGCACTCCAGAAAATATCTCCAGATACGTCCATGATTAAACATGAAAAATCACAATTTCTAATGGTTCTGTCTTTGTATCAGCTTCACGCTGTATCCCGCTCATGGCAGGGTGGGCAGAGGGAACTTGGGAACCTAGTGCCAATCACACCGTTACGTTAATTTTAGGCATTGCGTGTTGATTGACGGCTTTGCCTTGTAACCAGAGCGAGTAATTAAAATTTCAAATATTACAGTCAGTTCTTCTCAAGTGGGCAATTTTTTTTTTTTTTTACAGCTTCACGCTGTATCCCGCACGAGGCAGGGTAGGCAGAGAGAACCCGGGAACCTAGTGTAAAGACACCCCGTTCCACTTCTGTTCCCCACTTTCCGCCGAATTTGAGGCATTGCGTGTTGAGTGGCGGAGCTCAACGCCGCGCTTAGCTTTATTACCAGAGCGAAGAAATGTAACATTAAATATTGAAATTGAAAATATTTAATATTTCATTTCCTCGACTGGGGATCGAACCCAGAACCTGTCGATTACAGTCACGCTCTTGTGCTGCTGCGCCACGACAGGCCTCAAAAAATATAAGAAGTTTATAAAATATTATATACGTATATATTAAAAAAAAATCTTTGCAAACACAACTAAAGTAACAGATTCAATTAAGAACTGGAACACACAAATATATATTTTAAAAAATATAATATATATTTTATAAACTTGGCACCGGCAAACGAGCGTACGGGTCACCTGATGGTAAGTGATCACCGTCGCCCACGGCCCCGAGTAACTCCAGAGGAGCTACAGGAGCGTTGCCGTCCTTTAAGGTGGATGGGCACCGGGGCCCGGCATTACCTAATGCGAAACGCAGTGGCCAAAGCCACTACTTAACGCCGGTCTTAAATGCCGGGGGTGGTAACAATCCGGTCGAGTCTACCCATGCGTGTTGCCATGCTGACAACGTGACTCTCCCACACGTAAAAACTGTTAACTTTGAAAAGAAAAATAAAAAAAAGTTACATCAATTTAAAATATTTAGCTATAGGTATATAATTTCCAGGTACAAATATTTTCACATGGCTTACATATATTTTCCAAGGGGCATAAACCATAAAAACCTCCCAAAAAGCAAAAAGCATCCTATCGAAGTAGTTTTTCATCCCTTCACTTTCCGTTTAGCGGATACCAAAATACAATAACAACAAAACATTATGATTGTTTAAGCCGTGATGAATTCACTAGTGATGTAACAAATTTCATTTTTTGACCAGTGGCGTATTTACATAATACTTAGTTTTTGGTGGCACTGTCGTTCGAACAAGGCGCACTGAATGTTTATTTATATTTTGTCACAATAATTATCAGACTGCGTTCGATATACGATTCTTGATCCAACAGCTGTTCTTATGGAGTGATTCCAAATATTTAGATAATTTTTATCTGCCTTCACGAGATTATCACCATTACTTGTCTGTCGTTGCGCTCGTGGTCGTCATGTAGGCACGTTCATGGCTTTTGTGATTCTCGCCTCTTTGTTCTAATGGTCGTCATTTTGGTGCACTCATGCAATTGGACGCCCACAGCTGATTTTGATTTGGTCGGTCTATTACATGGGTGACCGACCACGTGGTCTGGTACCCTCCACTCTGCCCTGCACCACAAGCTCGAGCATGGAGTCGCTGCCATTCTGGAGATGTGGCCGAAAAACTTCAAAATGCGGGTTTTTATAAGAGATGATAGTTGCTCTTTGTTGCCGAGTTCCTCTAGTATGGATACATTTGTAAGGAATTCTGTCCAAGATATCCCGAGCATCTTTCTCCAGCACCACATTTCCAGGGCGTCAATTTTTTTCTTGTCCATCTCTCGCGAGGTCCATGTCTTGGCAATGTAAAGGAAAATAAGGAAAACAAGAGTCCGAACCAATCGAGTTTTAGTGTTCTTGGTGATATTTCTGTTTTTCCATTTCTTCCCAAACTTATCCATTGCACTTTTGGTTATAGCCATACGTCTTTTGATCTCATCAATACATCCTCCATTGCTTGTGATTAAATTACCAAGGTATTGTAGGACTGGACTACTTCACGATTCGCAATATGTCACTTTCGGCGAGTTATTGTTGGCGCAGTCCACAATCATCATTTTTGATTGGCTGCAATTGATCTTTAATCCAAACTCAAGGCTGATGCATTCCAACTTCTGGAGAAGTTGTTCCATACACTAGAGGCGAATAGGGTTGTATCATCGGCGTAGCGCAAATTTGCAATCCTGTAACCGCCAACCCCTGTACCATCTGTCCAGTCCTCAAGGGTGATACGCATTATGAGGTCGGTGTAAGCGTTAAAGAGTAGTGGTGATATTATGCACCATTGACAGATATCTGCGCTAGGATGGAAGTTGCTTGATAGGATATCGTCTGTTCGCACTGAGGCGGTTTCTCTTTCGTATAACTGTCTTAAAAGGTGTACTAGGTGCTTCGGTGTGCCCATTTGTTGTAAGGTTTTTCATAAAACGGGACACTTCCCAAACTTATCCGAATTATACCTACCTTCCAGAGTGAAGGTAAAGATTGTGTCTATAATTATAGACCAATATCGATTTTACCTTCACTATCTCAATGTCTAGAAAAGCTTATCGACAATAGACTAATTAATTACCTAGAAGCATCTAAGCTTTTGTCTGCAAATCAATTTGGATTTCGTATGAAAAGATCGACTTCAGATGCAGTACACACCCTAACGGACCACATAGTAACAGGCTTAGATAACAAGAGAAAGTGTATCGCAGTGTTTCTGGATTTAGCTAAAGCATTCGACACTGCTTCAGTTTCTACCTTAATTATTAAGTTAGAATGCTTAGGAATTAAAGGACTACCCTTAGAGCTTTTTAAATCATATTTAAATGATCGTTCTTAAAAATTTAAAATTGACAATTGGACAAGCCAATCGCTTTCTGTAGTTTATGGAGTTCCACAGGGTAGTGGCCCTACGTTATTTACAACCTATTTAAATGATTTATGTCAACTGGATCTGATCAATGACAAAATTATTACTTTTACGGATGATACAGCTCTCGTCTTCAATGCTAGCTCTTGAACAGAAGCTTTCAGTCTCGCTCAGGAAGGTCTTAACAAAGTCAAGAAGTGGCTAAATGACCATCTTCTTACACTGAATATTAAGAAAACAAAATATGTAGCCTTTTCTATTCATAAAGTGCCGAATCTATCCAATCTTTAGCTAATCGCCCACTATTTTTAATATGTTTTAAATTGTTATTCCACACTTAGGATAGAAAATACTAAGCTTAAATTTAAAAAGCGTAAAAAAATTTTGAACGAAGCAGGATTTGAACCCGCGCCTCTGGAAAACCGTTCCAGCGCTCTGACCAACTAAGCCATCCGTTCTCACCAAGCTCCGTCGAAATTCTTATACGCTTGTTACAAATATTTATGTTGTTAGCATCTCTGTAGGGAGATTTTTACAAATTTCTGCTACCCAAAGACAATTCGCAAGAAGTTGAATTGGTCTTATTTTGCTATTTGCCAATCCGTAATTGGCTACTGCACCACAAATTAGAAGGAGCCAACATTACATTCAACAAATGAACAGCAATGGAATGTACTTACTGTCAGGCGAATCTTTATTCTACAAATGGCCCTTAAAAACACACAGAGTTAACTTAAACCCAAAACTAATTACTACTAAACGTAGAAAAAATACTGTATGCCCTACAACCCATAGAACAATTTTTTCCCGTAAGTTTTATCCTTCTCTTGGCAACTTCCTATATAACAGAATAAACGAAAAGCTAACATTTTACAGCATGACTGTAAAATGTTATAATGCTGTAATTGTAAATAACTTTCTATGTATCTAAATGTACCATCTTTGTATATACACTTACAGTGTGTTGAGAAATAAAGAATATTATTATTTTTTCTATTAACTTCACAGAATCAAACGCTTTGGAAAAATATATACTTTGCAGGATACATCTATTGTTCACTCCTGGAATAGGAGATATTTTAACCATTATTCCAATTAAAAAAGTCCTAGGAGCCAATAAGATTACAAATATCACGTTAACATTCGCCACTCAACACGCAATGCCTCAAATTCGGCGGAAAGTGGGGAACGGAAGTGGAACGGAGTGTCATAACACTAGGTTTCACTTTGGTTCCCTCTGCCTACCCTGCCTAGTGCGGGATACAGCGTGAAGCTGAAAAAAAAAATAGCCGTCATGGGACGCCTGGCAGATGTGAAACATCGTGTATGTACAAGTAATATGCATAAAAGATAATATTATTACAGGAATTAAATATAGCCTAATGAGAAAATACGAGGCAACCTGCTTCATAGATGTGCACCCCCCTCCCCTTGCTGTTTCGCCGTGCGACATATATCGGCCGGCGGCCATCATTCATTTTAATACCAATTACAATTTTAAATTCGTAATATCTTATGAATGGATTGTCCGATTAGAATAAAATAAAAAGTAACTTATAGCTATTGAAACAATCTTGCTCAATAAATAGTTTATTTGGTTAAGGAATAATATTTGACGATAATATGATCAATAAACTTAGGTTAATAATTTTAATTACTTTTATTCTATGGAAAATTGGTTATAATGGCTAAAATATAAATATTTGGTTTATACTATCGCGGACTTTTTTGTAGGCATTATTGAGTTCTACAACTTTTCTATACAAATCAACCATACATCTCTAACCATTTAGGTAGCGTTCGCGAGAATCGTTAACATACGGCAGTTTTTTCGTCGACTTACTCCACAATTTTCACTACCACGAAAAATCCTATCTATTTTCCGGGATAAAATATAGCCTATACGGATTCGGAAGAGACCCTCTAAGTAATCGTAAAAGAAATTTTGAAATCGGTCCAGTAGTTTTTGAGCCTATTCAATACAAACATACAAAAATACAAAGTTTCCTCTTTATAATATTAGTATAGATAGCGTGGAGACCCGTCGCCACGGCAAGCGTCGCAACGCCAACAATTCGGTTTACAAGTGAGCCTATAGATATTTCACATCAAAAAAACATTCGCAATATTTAATGCCATGCTAACAATTGGATACTTTCCGAGTATATCTGGAAAGGAAAAATATTTTGCTTTTTTGGACAGATCTACCCGTCACCCTTCTGCTGGCACTGGTTATTTATTTTTTATTATTATTTTTAAGGTTTTCAAATATACTGCCAGCGATGATTCATTTCATTACAGAAATTCAACAGTATCTGATGATAATTTCCATAGTATTTCAGATCCTCTCAACAGCTCGCTGAGTAAACGATTGATCCATTTCCATCCATCCGTCGTAAGAATTTTAATTTTGTTCATATTAACGCGCAGAGTATTCCCGCCCTTATTTTGATGTTAAAAATATTCACGCTCTCCTTGTTTCCAAATCTTTTCTTAAACCTTGCTTATCTTCAACTGCATTTGCGTTACTGGGACTTCATCTAATACGCGTAAGTAACAGCATATTGGTATAGAGTGGAGGAGGAGTGACGATCTAACTTTGCAGCCATTTCGTCTTTTCTATCCTAGATGAATCTCCTTCACAGTCTACTCTAACTCTTCATAACATATTTTATTAGAAATCTTCTTTGGTTTCCTTAAAATATAACTAGGTGTGTATTACAGCCCTAACTTACATATAAGTAATTTTGATTCCTTTGAGGCACTATTAGAATTATAATGGTGTAGTCAACACCTAGTGCACACCATTCTAATGTGTGAAATTAATACTCAATACGTGCCTGGTCAAAAATGACGAATAAAATTTATTAATTATCAATAGCTATAATCTTAACACCCTTCACTCTATCGTCACTAGATCTCGATTTTAGTGTCATCAACTGACCGCGTTGATATATTTGGACAACTATCAGCTGAAGTATTTTGGAATCATGATCTTGTTTCATATAAGATTCTTCTTCTTTTGAGATCGTTAGATATGGCGTGGGAGATCGGCAAATACAGTGTTTGTTCTATCAGATTTATCCAATGCATTCAACACAGTAAATTTTGAAATCCTTTTAAGTGTTCTAAAGTCCATCAACATTTCACCAAAACTACTGACTGGATTTTTCTTACCTACATGGCCGCACGCAACGCATTAAACTTAACGAGAAGCAATCTTTACAACATATCCTCAGCCCAGGCGTTCCACAGGGTGGTGTACTGTCTTTCTTCTTTTTTGCATATACATTATTATATCTTTAAACGAGCAATTCTTGTATATATATAATTGGAATCTCGGAATCGGCTCCAACGATTTTCATGAAATTTAGTATATAGGGGGTTTCGGGGGCGATAAATCGATCTAGCTGGGAATCATTTTTAGAAAATGTCATATTCGTGTTTTATCGACTTAAACTTACTTTTTTAACAAATAGGAGGCGTTTGAGTAGTCCCAATTTATTATGACTCTTCCTGACATCTATTGGCGAATAATAATACTATTTTTTGGCGAATAATCATTGGCGAATAATAATACTATTTTTTGGCGAATACTTAAAGTTCCAGCAGATGGCGTTGTTAAGTAACGAAGTCAATGATTGTTTGCTTTGAGGTTAGACTAATTGTTTATATTGTTTTGTGTCTTCTTAATGCACGTGTTCACTTAAAAATGCCTAAACGATCTAGGAAAAAAACAATATTTAGTGGATACTTACATTCGTGTAGAGCGTGACCGTATTCAGTGGAAAAAAATACAACCAAAATAAGATTCTAGCTGAACAATATACGGGAGAAACCAGTTTCATTAACCAACTTGCCGAAAAAAAAAATGCCACAGTTGGTGAAAAGATTATTTTACCCTCTTCTTCTACACAGAAAATTTTGAAGATGCAATGGCAATCGTTCGAAGGCTTGGATCACCTGATTTCTTTATCACCATGACATCAAATCCTAACTGGCCAGAAATAAAACAGGCATTGCAAATACATTTAGAAGATGGAACAATCTTGCAACAGCTTCCGCAAGATCGTCCTGATATCGTGGCTCGAGCTGCTAAGTTTAAATTTGACCAATTAATAGAAGATTTAGATAAAAAACAAATCTTTGGAAAAGTATCGGCTTTTGTATACACTATAGAATTTCAGAAACGAGGATTGCCACATATGCATCTGCTTATAATTATGTCATCTGATGACAAGATTCATCAACCAGAAGAGCTCGATGACTTGATTTCATCCGAAATACCCGGAAATGATGACTTAGAGTTAAGAGAATTAGTACTCCAATGGATGATTCACAACCCATGTGGCGATTTAAATCCCAATGCAACGTGTATGGTTCATAAAAACGGAAGAACAAAATGTAGATTCGACTTTCCAAAATCGTACCAGGAAGTTACGTCTTACCAGTTAAACCAAATTACCGACGACGCTACAATCCGCAGTTGGACCCTCATAGTCCCCAATTTTCACACGAACTTGCGGTTTATCGCAAAGACATAAACGGTCGTCGTATAACAAGAGATAATCGTCATGTAGCGCCCTACAACGCCTATTTATTGAAAAAATATAATTGTCATATAAACGTTGAGTACGTAGGGAGTATTTTGGCTGTGAAATATCTTTATAAATACATTTATAAAGGACACGACTGTGCATCGATCAAAGTTGTAGAAGAACAAAGGACACTGATTTATGATGAAGCAAATACATACATTGAAGGACGTTGTGTCACGCCACCAGAAGCATGCTGGCGATTATTTGCTTTTGATATTCAAAAAAAAGTCATAGTGTCCAACGACTGGATATCCACTTACCAGGACAGTATCGGATTGCAAACTTGGACCAAACCCATGAAGATTTAGCCGATATTGGCCAAAGAGGGTCTACTCTAGAGGTTTATTTTAAGCACAATGCAGAAATTAAAAGACATAATCATTCAAGCGATAATGTCTCATGTCAATATCATTTTTATTGGCAGATGCCTGAAAATTTTAAATGGATCGGAAAATCTAGCAAATGGGAGCCAAGAGTTCGTCATTTGCGAGTCATTGGTAGGATTCATAATGTAAATTTCGTTGCTCAACCGGAACTTTACCACTTGCGATTGTTACTATTTCATGTGAAAGATGCGACAAGTTTTGAAGACCTTCGAACCGTAACAGATATCCAATATGACGTATAAACAAGCCTGCTTAGCACGTGGCTTGACTTACGACGATCAACAAGCGTTTGTGGGAAACATTTAAAGAAAATTTGTCAGAAGATTCTATACATGCAGCCCGCCAAAATGGGCAGCCTATAGAAAATGCAATTAATCGTGGTTACAGAATTATTGCTAAAAAATTAAACACTTAAGCAACGGAAGTCCGAAATTTCCAATACTGGGTTCAAACTTTTGGCTTTGAGAACATTGATAATTACGATCTTGAAGATAATCAAGATAATTTAAAAACGGATGAATCAGCAGTATTAGGAGAGCAAATGCACCAGTTACTGAAAGGAAAGCAGATAGAAGTAGTTAATTCTATTCTTCAAGCTGTAAATAATACAGCTTCTGAAACGAAATGCTTCTTCATTGATAGTCCGGGGGGTACTGGAAAGACATTCATATATAAAACATTATACTATACGCTGACTGGAAAACGATACAAAGTAAAATGTATGGCTTTTACCGGTATTGCTTCCATATTATTGCCTAATGGACGTACTTCTCATAAAACTTTTGGATTAAAAGTACCACTGACACCAGATTCAGTCTCAAGTATCAAACCTAACTCTTCTAAAACGAGACAATTAGCAGAAATAGATATTTTTCTTATGGATGAAGCTCCGATGCTTCCAAAATATGGTTTGCAGAGCATTGATCAACTTTTACGATCCATTGGAAATTCGGATCTCCCTTTCGGTGGAAAAGTAATAGTACTAGGAGGAGATTTTCGCCAATGTCTGCCTGTACAGCCGCGTGCAAATAAAACTGAGTTATTAGATCTTTCTATCAAACGATGCTCCTTATGGTCTGTTTTTAAGACTTTTAAACTAGAAGAAAATATGCGCGTTGATATAGAGCAACGTCAATTTGCTGATTATTTACTAAAATTAGGCAACGGCGAACTGACTTTAAATGCTACGGAATAAATTGAATTGCCACAGAATATCATTTCAAGCAACAATCTTATTGATGAAGTATTTGGTAACTGCTTAGTCAATGAAAATTATGAGGAGACGAAAGATAGAGCAATACTTGCGCCTCTTAACAAAGATGTTGAAAAAATTAATGATGATATAGTTGCTAAACTTCCCGGAGAGTATAAAACTTACTATAGCCATGACTCAATGAAAGATCAACCTGAAGGAGCAGTTAAATTTACAACAGAATTTCTCAATAGTATCAACATTTCAGACTTGCCACCACACGAACTAAAATTGAAAAAAAATGCGTTAATAATGTTGTTGCGTAATTTAGACGTGTCAGAAGGACTATGCAATGGTGTGAGACTCATGGTCACAAGAGTGTGCAATCACATAATAAAGGCAAAAATTGATACTGGTGAACAATCCGGCAAAGAAGTACATATACCAAGGATAACTTTAGACTCATCAAAAGGACAACTGGGATGCACCATGCAGCGTCACCAATTTCCCGTTAGATCTTCATTTGCCATGACTGTTCACAAATCCCAGGGGCAAACTTTCGAATCTGTTGGGGTTGACTTAAAGTCAAGTCCAGTCTTCATGCATGGCATGTTATATGTGGCATTTTCAAGAGTTAAGCGACCAACTACGTTAAAAGTCAATCTTTCAAATGAAAATCCTCGACACACCCGCAATATAGTATGGAAAGAAGTACTAGAATAAAATCCGATTTCAAAATTAAAACTGTGATGACATAAATATACATATACACTTACGTAATTGATTGATAAACTGTAAAAAATTAAGTATTTGTTTCTAATATAATATCAAACTAATTGCACTCACGATTTTTTTCTTTAAATAACCAGTTCATATTTTTTTATTATTCTGTAATTAAGATCGAAAAATATTATTTATATTTCATCATTTTATTAGTATGTAATTCGTACTTCCAAAAAACACAATTTATAAAAAAACCAAAAAAAATACCGAGCAAAGCTCGGTCATCCAGGTACTTAACACTTTAACTAAGCACATAACTTCAT
The DNA here is from genome assembly GCA_019049475.1 of Eueides isabella. Taxonomy (NCBI): domain Eukaryota; kingdom Metazoa; phylum Arthropoda; class Insecta; order Lepidoptera; family Nymphalidae; genus Eueides; species Eueides isabella. Next base: position 434,993 of record CM032411.1, read on the forward strand.
CATACCATCTCTATGCTAATGATTTACAGATTTATACGACCTCTTCTATTACAGATATTTCCAGAGCGATACATGACATTAATTACAATCTTCATATCATTAGTAACTGGAGTAATTCATTTAGACAGTCTAATAAACCCAAGTAAGTCTATATTGTATATTAGGTGACTTAAAACTATTTTCAAAAATAAAATCTCCCTTCCCCCAATCTTAATTGATAATATTTGTTTAAAACCCTTCACTAGTGTTAATAATTTGGGAATCAGAATGGATAGTGCATTTTCCTGGTCGCCTCAAATTAATGAGCTCAATCGTAAGATCTTTTGCGCCATAGGAAACTTTATCGGAATAAACTCGGATCAGAACGGATGCAAAATCTCATTATTCGATTCATCTTTGCACTGAGGAAGTATGATCAGAACACAGTACCGTAAACAGCTCAAATGGCTAACCATAAAAGACTGGCGGCACCTACATTCTCTCATCTTCCTTTAAACTATCCTTAACTATCCCAACGCTCCTTTGTACCTTAAAGAACTATTAAGTTCCTAGGGACAAACACCCTTCACTTCCAGCATCTTTGTTTCCGTAACAACGATCTTCTTGAAATTCCTCTACCCTGTACAAAATACTATGGAGACTCTTTAACTGTTTAATGCTGAAGCTGTGGAATGTTCTTGCTCGATGGCGTTAGGCCCAGGAAGGCCCAGATTGATTTTTAAAGTGTTATTCCACACTTAGGAAAGAAAAATAATAAATTTAAAAACGTGTAAAATTTTTAAGTTATTGATGAGAACGTGTGGCTAATTGATCAGAGCGCTTGGACGGTCTCCAAGATGCGCGGGTTCAAATTCTGCGTTCATCGTTTTTAAATTTAGTGTATTTATTAATTTATCTTAATTTTCCATTCTGAAGTCCGTGTCTAGAAACCTATAATTTTGCACCTTTATGCCTTCTCTTTTTTTAGCTTCACGCTGTATCCCGCACGAGGCAGGGAAAGCAGAGGGGAACCGGGAACCTAGAGTTAAGACAATCTGGCTGTCCGGATTACTTTTCAAGATTTTCCAGACAAAGATGCCACGCCAGGTGGCGGGTCACTCCCGCCACCTGGCCTGGCGTGGCTAGAATTTACTTGGTTTCAAGAACGTTATCTATTAGGGCAGAACGCAGTCCTCACAGAATATGCGATCACTGCAGAAGTCCCCCAAAGAAGCTGTCTTTCTTCAAATCTTAATGCCATGCCGAGGACACCTTCCACTTTGGGGTCTGTCGCCCTCTTCAACGTGAAACTGTGACATTGTACAATTAGATTTTTGAAAAATTGATTTCTTGGACGTTATACTCGCTTAACAACCATCCGATAATTATATACCGTTTTGAAGGACTTCTAGGAAAGTCGGCTCAGTGGATTACGAAAAAAAGACCTCCCTACCACGCTATGTTCTCGATACCCAGCATGAGAGAGCAGAGTTTAGCAAAAAAAATGTGACAACTTTTTATACTACGTTTACAAACTGGCTCGTAGTGCAGGAAAGCCTGAAAAAATATAAAAAATATTACAACTTCATTCATATCAACTGTCAGTAGCCTATTTTAATCAGACTGGCCTTTAATAATAGAAGCAATGTAAAGTAAAGAAATAATAATCAAAAGTATACAAAAAGTTTTAATTTTATTTATACAAAAACCTCTGTTAGAACATGCAGGAGGACTTAGAAATATTTTATTCATAGCGCATATTTATTATATTTTCTAACATGGTAAACGACACGACCAAGAGGGGAAAATTAGATTTTTAAATAAAAATCTATTAGTTCCTCTTACCCCCTTTATATAATTCAGCTTCACGCTGTATCCCGCACTAGGCAGGGTAGGCAGAGGGAACGGAAGTGAAACCTAGTGTTATGACACTCCGTTCCACTTCCGTTCCCCATTTTATATAATTACCCCCATTATTTATTAACCTCTTTATATTATTACTCAAAAAGTCGAGCCCACTAACAAACTAACTGCCGTAATGTGTATACAGTCCAGCAGTTGAGAGAAGACGACGTAACAAAGGAACACACAAGAGACGGAACTACCCTACCCTATAGTCCCACAGATGAATGTCTAGTCACACATGGCCTGGGAGGAAGGCCTTCCACTCGCTTCATCTGTCAAAAGGCCAAAAAAAAAAAAAATAAACGAGGCGACAGCCAGTTCGTCAAGTAAACCAAGTTGCGCGAATAGGTTAGTTGAAGCAAAGATTGATCAAAGCGAAAAAAAGAAGGGAGAGAGAGAAATGTGAAAGCCGAGATAGTTAGAAAATTGGAAGAATATGCGGCGTTGATAAGAAAAAACGAGAACACAATAGAGAATTTCAAGCAGACAAAGGAAGAAGGAACCGTTCGAGAAGACCACATACGCGAGTGCACTCGGTTGTGCTCTCCTCAAGAAACGAGCTAGATACTGGGTAAGAAATGCTCACGTAGATAAGGAGTGTGGTAAACGTGAAAAATTTCTGCGAACGATCTGTTGAAAGCAGCGAGCTACCGCTTAGCGTTGAAGACGTCGAAGTAAAGAACCACGCTCGATCCTCTGTGATGTGCTCAAATAATTCTGACACCGATATACTGATGGCCCTGAATAATAAAAACCAGAGCGTCTTTGACGGCTTGATGAAAAATTCCAGATAAAATTAAAATGATGCTGAAAGGCAACGCACCATTTAACTAGGCATATGGGTATAAAGGTATCCCCCAGAGTGTGGAACTGAGCTGTTGTAAAGGCAGCGCTGTATCCACCTGCAATAAATCAGAGTGGCCGACTTTTTGGCACTCGTGTAGTGCTCCGTCTGCCTGGGCTACGGGCACAGTAGGCGGTATTGTAAAGAAACCACCCCCAGGAGATCCCACAAAAAGACGGATTGCGAAGTAGCGCTCCTCCATTTTGCTGCAAATGCACTGATGCAAAAACGGAACACGCTCATGACAACACTTTTTTTAGTTGCTAGTCAGACGCAAATGAGATGTGCTAACTAGGGCCACCATACCATATTGTAAGGGAAGTTCTGCGGGCGGTCGGTCAGACCAGCAAACGCCAAATACGCCCCACACCAACCTGAAAGAATAAAATCAAAAATATAACTTACATAACTTGGTGTATAAAAGTACTCTCTACTCAGCTTCACGCTGTATCCCGCACATGGCAGGGTAGGCAGAGGGAACTTTGGAACCTAGTGTTAAGACACTCCGTTCCACTTCTGTACCCCACTTTCCGACGAATTTGAGGCATTGCGTGTTGAGTAGCGGAACTCAACGCCGCGGTTTGCCTAATACCAGAGCGAAGAAATGAAACATTTAATATTTAAATTGAAAATATTAAATATTTAATTTCCTCGAATGGGGATCGAACCCAGAACCTGTCGGTTACAGTCACACGCTTGTGCCGCTGCGCCACGACAGGCCTCAGGTGTATAAAAGTAGCTAACCCAAAAACCAACTCGCCCCTACAAACATTTGGAGTAGAACTGAGCGTCGTTTTAAGAGAAGGAACAGAAATGTCGAGTACAAAAAAAATAGAAATTAGTTTGGTAGAAATAGTTTTACAGGACCTTTGCGCCAAGAAATGAGATTTTCTTGGCACAAAAGTCCTGTAAAACCAACAGTTGCACATCTAAAGTGCACCAGCAGGGCAGCTTATTCGAGTGCCCGCCACAATTGACATATGCCTTAAAGAAGAAGAAGATGGGAGTCCTCAAAGAAGCTTTGAGGACCCATTACAAATAGAGACTTTTGTAAAGAAACAAGTTGGAATAGATCCCCTGTTGGTGCAGGAAGCCTGGATAGTGCCAACCTGGCCGCATTAGTGCCAGACTAACGGAAAAAAATACTGTACTAGTAGCACAATGGCTCTCATTCACATGGTGGGATTGGCAGCCTAGTGTTAAAATAATCCGTTCCTATCCCCACTTTTCGCCGAAATTGAAGCATTGCGTGTTGAGTGGCGGAGCTCAACGTCGCGCTTTTGTTACCAGAGCGAAGACTTGAAAATATTAAATATTTGAAATTAAAATATTAAACATTTCAAATTAAAATATTAAACATTTTAAAAAATAAAATATTAAATATTTTAAAATAAAATATTAAATATTTTAAAATAAAATATTTCGTTTACTAAACTTAAATTTAATAAGCGTATAAAGATTTTGAACGAAGCAGGATTTGAACCTGCGCCTCTGGAATACCGTTCCAGCGCTCTGACCAACTAAGCCATTCGTTCTAAAATTTTTATACGCTTTTTAAATTTAAGTTTAGTATTTTCTGTCCTAAGTGTGGAATAACACTTTAAAACATAGTAAATATATTTCGTTTACTCGAGCGGGGATCAAACCCACAACCTGTCGAATTACAGTCACACGTTCGCGACCCTGCGCCACGAGAGGCCTGTTTACGTAATTTCAAACTTTGAATATTGTTATAGCTGTTTGTAGATATATAGTCGAAACGTTACATACAGATTCTGATGACGCCAGAGGGACGAGATTATAGAAAAATACTATACCCAGTGTTGACACCACGTTCCGTTCCTCATTTTCCGCCAATTTCGAGACATTGTTGAGATGCGGAACTCAGCGCCGCGCCTTGCGACTAGAGCGAATAAGTAAAAACATTAAGCCCAACTCCAGGCAATGACATTGCCTGAAGTTGGGATCGATTCCACAAGCTGTTTTAAAAATATAAACAGATTAAACTAAAATAAGACATTTTAGTTTCGATTTATAAGTACAAAGACTTGTTTCTGAATATTTTTAATTTTACTATCACTCAGCTTCACGCTGTATCCCGCACGTGGCAGGCAACCAGGCAGAGGGAACTTGGGAACCTAGTGTAAAGACACTCCGTTCCACTTCCATTCCCCACTTTCCATCAAATTTGAGGCATTGAAACACCGCGGTATGCCTTGTACCAGAGCGAAGAAATGAAAACATTAAATATTTAAATTGAAAATATTAAATATTTCATTTCCTCGACTGGGGATCGAACCCACAACCTGTCGGTTACAGTCACACGCTTGTGCCGACAGACCTCAATTTCATTTTAATTTTATTATTATAGAATAATAATAATAATAATAATAATCCCGCAGGGCAGCTTGTGGCGAGCTGTTGGGGAGTGGCGACCCCACGGACCTGAGTCCTCCGGAGGGGAATTGTAATCTATCCCCCGCCTCTGGCTTGCCTTTGTTGGCCGGCAGAGTGGAGCGCAAGAGCTATATGCTCGAAAGGGTGGAAGTGCTCAATCTGCGTAATAACGGGGAAACCCGCTCACGAGTTTTTCGTGATGGTGAAACCGGTGCACACCTCTCTACACCCTCAGCCGACCACGCCGATGTTGCGCCCGAGGCATTACGCCGCTTTGTGGGGGCCCATCTAGTGGGAGGCGAGTCACCGTCCGTCAAACATTCAATTTGAGACGTTGAAAAGGCGGACGTCCGATAGTCTCCTCCAATAGCCCAGTTCCCGATCCATCCAAACTACATTCCATAGACCAAATTTAGTTTTTCATATTTTATATAGTTTCTACGCATTATCCGGAGACCATCTCTGGGCAATTACCTCTGGTTATTCAGAGATGGATTCCGGCTAATGCGTCACAGCAAATTATTTTAATATTCTCGAAGGGGCCTCTACGTGTTGGACCTGTGTCCCCACGCAAGCCTTCCAAAGGACCGGGTTCGGTTTTGAACCCGAGAACTTAAGCCGAGAAACATAATAATAATACTTTATTGCACTTTACATTTTGTATGGGATAACATTTCACATATTTAATATATTGTTATATTTACGGTAAATGTGCAACGGCGGCCTTATCACTAAAAGTGATCTCTTACAGGCAACCGGTACTATAGAACTAATATTATAGAAAGCAGAATGGCGCAAAAAGTATCACATTATATTTATATTTGTACATTATAGGATATTTGTTTGGAAAAAAAAAAAAATTAAATAAATAAAATAATATACTCGACTGTTTTGATCTAGCTGAATTATATATACACATACATATACATATATATACATACACACACATACACATATACATACATATATATATACACATATATATACATATATATACACATACATACACATACACATACATAAATACATACATATACATACACACACATACATACATACATACATACATACATACATATATATATACATAATACATACATACATACATACATATACACACACATACATATATACACACTTATACATAAACCAAATAAATATTATAGATTTTGCTCCAGATAGTGCAGTTTAAGACGGCGTTTAAATATACCAACTGACTGTGATTGTTTAATTATAAGTGGCAGCTCATTCCATAACTTAGCAGTCTTGATCGTGAAAGATTCAGCATAGCATTTCGTCCGGCACAACGAAATTTCAAGAAGGTAGTTAGCGCGGGAACGGAGGGATTGAGTGTGAAGGGAGGTTGACCCTAAGAACTTAAACCGTTCTTTAAGGTACATAGGAGTAATAGGGTGGAAAAGAATGGTATAAAGGAGAGTGAGGGAATGTAAATTACGTCGTTTTTTTATCGTCAGCCATTTCAGTTGATTCCGAAACTGAGACACATGGTCGTACTTTCTTAGTCCAAATATGAATCTTATTATAAGATTTTGCAGACGTTCGAGTTTATTAAGCAGCTGCTGGGATAAATCTAGATAGCAAGAATCTGCGTAGTCTAGGATAGGATCTTAGTCTACCTATAGCAGAGAAAATCTTACGACTGAGCTCAGAAACGTGAGGTGCCCAGGAAAATGTGCTATCCATCCCAATTCCCAAGTTCACAACACTCACACTAGGCTCTAAACTAACATTATCAAATGATACCGATAGTGGAAACGAATATATTTTAAATAGTTGTTTAGGAGTGCCAAACAAACAAACCTGAGATTTACTTGGGTTTATAGTGAGCCCAAATGATTTACACCAGATACTTATCAATTGTAAATCGGCATTAATTTATAGAACTTACAACATACAAAAAGGGAAATAAAAACAACATTGGTGAAAGGGCGTTCTTATCACCACAGGTGATCTATTATTTATGTAATTGTTTTATACAACTAAAATAAATATTTATTAATATCTAAATATCAAGGAGACTAAGGGAATATGTTTTTAAATATTTAATTTTAGAGGCCTGTGTCGTTGCGTAGCGGCACATGCGTGTGACTGTATCCGACAGGTTCTGGGTTCGATCCCTAGTCGAGGAGATAAAATATTTAATATTTTCAATTTTAATGTTTTCATTTCTTCGCTCTGGTAATAAGGTAAAACGCGGCGTTGAGTTCCGCCACTCAACACGCAATGCCTCAAATTCGGCGGAAAGAGGGGAACGGATGTGGAACGGAGTGTCTTAACCCCAGGTTCCCGGGTTCCCTCTGCCTACCCTGCCTCGTGCGGGATACAGCGTGAAGCTAAGTAAGTATATACATATATCGAACTTACGATACAAATTTCTTATTATTAAACGCGTTTTATGAATGTGGTTGACTCGTGATTTTTTCTGACCCACCTTCAACAAAACCGGTTTGTAACAGAGAATGGCGGGAAAACTATGTTCGGAATGCGATGAATACTCCACTCTGATTGGCCAATAGAAAAATATAACTTAGACGAAGATCTTATTTCTTTCTGCCTAATAAAGATTTCATTATTTAATTTTAAAATATATACTGCGGTAACATTAATAATTTATATATTATTCTGGTCTAAGATTAATTATTATCGTATCAGTCAAATTTTCGTTTAAAAATTATGTTTTTATTACAATTAATGTGTATAATTTGACGTTTATTTTAAATTTTGTATCTGTCGCGAGGGGTTGGACGCGATGGCAGCAACTGTCAATCGTATAGTTGTCCTACCTTACAAGTTGCAAGTTTTCGTTTCACAAAAAATGCCGACTAGTTTTTTCGTAAAAAACAAGAATTCTTATTAAAAATGTGTTATCAGTGCCTTTTATATTAAAAATAATTCTATAAACTTTACTTTAATCATTGTTTTAGTGATATTTCAGTTTTAACTCGCATAAAATAAAAGTTTGAACTTATTTAAAAACTTAGGTATGTGAAGTTGTTTAGTGGGTCAATTATACAGTGTTTCACGATCGTTTCGTTTTCTTTTAAGAAGAAAAATAACTGCCCGCTATAAGGTTAGTATTAATAAACTTTTTGTTAAAGTTAAACTTAGTTTAAACAACTTTTTAAACTAATGAAAGTATCACATATAACCACATACAAGTTTAATCTACGCACGTAACGAAAGTAGATTTCTCTAAGTAAAACGATCGAATTGTTTAAATTACTATAAGTATAGTATATTTGTAATAAATAATATGATGCAGAATATAAATATATATGTATTTTCGTAATTATAATTAAATTTTCCTATTTTCTACGGTGTAAGTAATTATGTAGGTATGCGAGTGTAACGTAATCCAATAATCCGCGCCGCACGTATTGTGTAAACGCCCTTGAACATTTACAGGTGGTGAATATCTTGAACCAATTATACACGCTGTTTGATTTAAAATAGCCATTATTTTATTATTTATTTAAACTTGGAGACCAATTGACACAAGGAAATGAAAATAACTAATTTCCCCAAGCGAGAATCAAACTTTCACACATAGAGTTTACAGAATGACACTGTTCTGCTGAGCCACATAGGCTTTTTTAAGTATATAGTAATATTTTTTTAATAAAAACTATTCATTTTTAACATTCAAACTAGAATAGATGTTTTCGTTTAAATTTAAATAAATTTGTATAGAAATTGTCAGATTATTTTTTTTATATCTTTATTATTTCACTTTTATACATAATATCACTTTCTTCTTTTGAGGCCTGTCGTGGCTCAGGGGCACAAGACTGTGGCTAGATGCTATAGGTTGTGGGTTTGACCCCACTCGACAAAATGACATTTCATCAGAAAGTAGGGAATAGAGCGTCTTAACATTAGGTTCCTAAGTTCCCTCTGGTTACCCTGCTATGTGCACTGTACAACATGAAGATGAAAACCAAAAACTTTTTCTAAACATTTATCATAACAAATGAATGTTATTGTATTATATTAATATTGGGAGTGGTTATAAGTTCAATTCAAGAAATGAAATTATTTTATTTGATTGCTCTGAAAGATAAAACACAGTGTTAAGTACCGTAACTAATTATGCAGTGTCTTGAATTATCTTTGAAAGTGATGCTAAAAAGTGATAGCTGTATAATTTGATTATACAATATGTTATATATGTATATATTATCATTAAATCTCTTTTGTTATCAAATGATTAAAATGATATATTTCTAGACCATTCCTTTTATGTACTACAGATACAACTATTGTTATTTAATTTATCAAAAAGCCTGTTGTGGTACAGTGGCTCTGTGATAGGTTGTGGGTTCAATCCTAACTCGAGGAAATAAATATTTGATATTTTCAAATTAAATATTTAATATACTATGTCTTTTTCAAATAAGACAAAGCACGGCGTTGAGTTTCGCCACTCAATGGCAAGTGGTACTCAACTAGAAAGTGGGGAACGGAAGTGGAACGGAGAGTCTTAAAGCTAGGTTCCCGGGTTCCCTCTGCCTACCCTGCCTCGTGCGGGATACAGCATGAAGTTAAAATAAAATATTTCTCTCTCTTCTAACAAGGCAAAGTGTGGTGTTAAATTACGCTAGTTAACATGCAATGCCACTTTCTGACGAAAGAACACAATTCAACAAAAAGTGGGAAACAATGGAATTTCCTAAAACTAGGTTCCCAAGTTCCTTTTTGTTTATCAGAGCCAAGTGTGTAATACAGTGAATAGATGAAAAAAATAATTATCGTACATATAATTATATTATTTACATACTTAGCGTGTTTCATTAAATTTATTACTGATTAGCTTTCACCTGTAGCTTTGTCCCCTTGGTTGAAAGGAAATGACTATAATTAATCACATTGTATAAGTGCTGAAGTTAACTCCGCAGGTGGAGTGAGTGAGGTCATACTAAAAATTCTATCCAACATACATATAAAGTATTTATTTTGTCAACAGTCTTTCTTTTTTATTTTTATTAGTTTTCTGTTGTATTCTGCTCATAGCAGATTAGGCAGGGGAAACTTAGGAACCTATTGTTAAAACACTTCCCATTAAGTTAAGTACTGCAATTTGTACAGTATTGAGATATTGTGTATTGGGTGGCGGAATTCAACGTCGCGCGTCTCAAAATGAGAAAAAATATATTTAATATTTTATTTCCTCGAGAGGAATTTGTATCTATTGCCAGGTCTACGAAACAGCGTTGTGTTACGCGATTCAGTCTCGCGAAATGAGCATTATGTGGGAACTGATTGGCGTTATACAAGGTTCCCTCCGCCTACTATGCAGCTGCTATAAGTTTGATTTGCCTATCTGTGTGTAACACTCTAGCTTCTCAAATAATCAAATTATTTGAATTCCATTATCATTCATCGCGGTATTTTTTAGTTATCTCTCTCTCTCTCTCTCACTCTCTATCTCTCTCTCCCTCTCTCTCTCTCTCTCTCTCTTCTTCACGCTGTATCCCGCACATGGCAGTGTAGGCAGCGTGAATTTGGGAACTCAGTGACAATACACTCCGTTCCAGTTTCGTTTTCTACTTTCCGCCGAATTTAAGGCATTGCGTGTTGAGTGACGGGACTCAACGCCACGCTTTGCATTGATACGTTACCAACGAAGTAATGAAAAAATAAAAATTAATCTGAAATTATTAATTATTTCATTTCCTTCAGTGGGAATCGAACCCACAACCTGTCTTTGCTTGCGCCGCTGCGCCACGACAGGCCTCAATTCTCGTTTCTACATACAAATACTTTGCCGTTGGGATCTTTTTTAAATATTTATTATTGTTTGCTTATTTGCTACAGCACATTATAAAAAGAGAGGCCTGTCGTGGCGCAGCGGCACAAGCGTGTGACTGTAACCGACAAGTTCTGGGTTCTATACACACTCGAGGAAATGAAATAATTAATATTTTCAATTTAAATATTTAATGTTTCATTTCTTCGCTCTTTTGGCTGGCGTTAAGTTCCGCCACTCAACACGCAATGCCTCAAATTCGGCGGAAAGTGGGGAACGGAGGTGGGACGGAGTGTCTTAACACTAGGTTCCATCTGCCTACCCTGCCTCGTGCGGGATACAGCGTGAAGCTGAGAGAAAGAAAGAAAAAACATTATAAAAAGATCACTGCCCCAAATCTAGGATTAAAAAATTAAAATGTCATTATTAATCGTTTAAAGTTTGTATGTATTTAATGACATAAGATATTTTTTAATTGCTGTGTATTTGGGTTAGTGTCCGTCGCAAACGATTGTCGTGGTATTATTTATTATTCATTATTTTTTACATTTTTTATATAAAGAACTTTCTAGCTGAGAAATGTTAAAACGACGGTTGCAGGTTCGATTGTCATTAGAGTAATTCTATTTTGTTTTTTTCTTAATTTTTAGTCTCGTATCACCAGACTAGAACAGTTTGACTCTATATGGCATTGCGTGGTGAGTGGCGGAACTGAACGCCGCGCTTTGCCTTGTTACCAGGGCTAGAAAATAAAAATATCGAATATTTCATTTGAAAATATTTCATTATTTTACTGCTTCGAGAGGGGATCGAACCCACGACCTCTCGCTTGCAGTCACACCGCGCCACGACAGGTTAAAAAGAACGAATTATTTTACTTCACGAAAGCTAGCTGGTAATGCTAAGGCGGAACGGACTTCTTTGTCGTTTTGACGGAGTGTCTTAACACTAGGTTCCCAAGTTCCCTCCGCCTACCCTGCCACGGGCGAGATACAGCGTTAAGCTAAGTATATGTTCACCAACAAAGAATTTTGTATATTGTTAACCTGTCTGTCTGTGGCGCTATAGCTCCACAGACAGATTAATTCAGGCGCTATAGCTCCTGAATTAATGGACCGATTTGAGTGCGGTTTTGTCTAAACGAAAGCCTTATTCATCGCGGTGATTATTAGCACTTTAAGAGATATAAGCATTTTGCCACGATGAAGTAGTGATTTTGGTCGATGGTTTTAAGTTTTTAAAATTTTAATATGTTTACAGCTCTCCCTTTCCCAGATCTTTCTCCTCGTACGGCTCTTTCTCTCGTATCAGTTGGTGGATATACAATATATATGCCGTTTACTCTTACGAGCTAAACGTAGTCCTTAATGGGTCCGCTTCGCTCGCAGTGTAAACCATACTTAAGGCTGAAACTCAAGAGAGAGACAATATATTGAATGGCGGGACTTTAGATTGTGATATAACTATAATTTTCTATATCTGTTTCCCCCGAGCGGAGATCGAACCGACGATTATCGCGTTCACAGTTAAAATCATTACCACTGAGCCAGGGAGGCCTTCGTAATATACTACCATAGTAATGAACAGCTTCACGCTGTATCCCGTACATGGCAAGATAGGCAAAGGAAATTTTTGAATTTAGTGTTAAGACACTCTGTCCCACTTCCGGTCCCCACTATCCACTGAATTTGAGGCATTGCGTGTTGAGTGGCGGAATTCAACGCCGCGTTTTGCCTTGTACCAGAGCGAAAAATGAAAACCTTAAGTAGTTGTAAGCGCTAATCTCAGAAACGGCCAACCAGATTTAAATGCAGTTTTTACTAATTTATTTTGGCGACTTTACTTCATCATTTCAGTCACCTTTTAATTATGAAATTAAAAAAACTACGCTACTTTAAAATATTTAGTTAGTACAAAATTGCTATTTTTTTTTTCAATGTAGGTATAAATATTGTTGTAAAAGTGATAATTTAAGAAGTACAACAAGAAAGTAGGAAAGTGGCGGGCGAAGCCGCGGGAGGGGCGCTTGTTATTTAATATGTCCATTTCCTCGCTCTGGTAACGAGGCAAAGCGTGACGTTAATTTCAGCCACTCAGCTCGCAAATGCCTCGACGACGTGACAGAGTGTCCTAACACTACGTTCTCAGGTTGCCTCTCCTCTCTCTGTCTACCTACTTCGTGTGGGATACAGCGTGAATGAAAAAAAAACTTAAACAGAATATTCAGATTCACGCTGTATCCTGGCAGGATAGGCAGAGGGGTCTTGGGAACCTTAGTGTTAAGACACTCCGTTCCACTTCCGTTACCCACTTTCTGCCTAATTTGAGGCGTTTAGTGTTGAGTAGTGGAACTCAACGCCGCGTACCAGAGCGAAGTAATGAACATATTAAATATTTAATTTGAAAATATTAAATATTTCATTTCCTCGAGTGGGTATCGAACCCACAACCTGTCAGTAACAGTCACGCGCTTGTGCCGCTGCGCCACGGCAGGCGTAAAAAAAAAACATAATATATGCAGATAATAAAGAACTAAAATAAACACTAAGCTAATGATTGGTCATTAAATGAGATCATGGCGGAAGGTCGGCGAGGTGACAGTGATTGAACTGTTGATGTTGTATATTGATGGAGATGGGCTAGGGATGCTGCGGACGGTTTGAGATAATCTTTATTTAGAGGACAAAACGCGGCGTTAAACTCCGTCACTAAACGAGTATAATAATATTAAACGAAACGAATACTACGTGAGGCTAAAAATTCTGCCGGGGAAGTATATGTTAATTTTCATTTCATCGTTTTATAAATACAAAGTATGGCATCGATGCAATTGTACGTGGAGAACGGAGTGTCTGAACACTAAGTTTTCTCTGCCTATCCTGCTATATGCGGGATAGTGCGTGAAGTTGAATAAAAAGAATTTTATCTTAATATTAAAACATATTGGCATCACGTAAAATCACTATATATAGTTCGATAGTAATTATATAGCTAGAAGTGACTTCATGCTTATAATACTTAACGTGACAAGTAAGGTCGTCTGATATCATCTGTACGGTTATGTTTAATTTTGGGGCTTCGCCCGCTTTAAATTATATTTATATATATATATATATATATATATATATATATATATATATATATATATATATATATATATATATATATATATATATATATATATATATATATATATATATATATATATATATATATATATATATATATATATAAAATGTATAAATTGATACGTGTGACTGTAAACGACGGGTTGTGGGTTGGCTACAGACTCGAGAAAATGAAACATTTAATCTTTTCAATTTAAATATTTCATGTTTTCATTTCTTCGCTCTGGTTACAAGGCAACGCTGAGTTCCACCACTCAACACATAATACTTCAAATTTGGTAAAAAGGCAGAAACTGAAGTGTAACGGAGTTTCTTAACACAAGGTTCCCAAGTTCCCTATGCCTTCTCGGCCATGTGCCGGCCATGTGCCGGATACAGAGTGAAAATATATATAAAAATTGTAGTGTATTTTTATTTATAAGTTATATTACTTTAAAGTTTCATCAAAATCCGTTCAGTAGTTCCTGTGTGAAAGTGGAACAAACATACAAACACACAAACTTTCACATATACTCGTATGTTTACTATTATAGGATATTAGGTATGACTACTTTTGCTATAGTAATAAATATCCTTGAGAATATATTAAGATTAATTATTTATTCAATGTTTAATCTTTTTTCGCTCTGGTAACGGGGCAGAACACGGCGTTGAGTTCCGCCACTCAACACAATGCCTCAATAATTGGTATAAATTTATGTGTGTACGTGTTAAATTAGCGTAGCGTGAAGCTTCACGCTGTATCACGCATATAGCAGAGTAGGGAAAGGGAAGCTGGGAACCTATCATATATCCTGTGTCTTAATATGATTTCTGTTTTATGATGTGTGTCATATATGTGTGTGTGAGAATGAAGAAGAACGTGCTCAGGTGGTTTGTGCACGTCGAGCGAATGATTGAAGAAAGAGTGGTAAGAAAGATGTATGAAGGAAAAGTGAGTGGTAAGAGAGGGAGGGGAAGACCTCGATTGACCTTCGAAAACACAGTATCAACGATACTGGAGGAAGGTCGCGTAATGCCCGGAGGGCATGTATGAAGAGGTTGATGACAGTGGACGAGGCGAAAGAGGTTCTCTCTGCCTACCCCGCTAGGGATATAGCGTGAAGCTAAGTAAGTAAGTCATATATGTCTTTGTTCGTTCTATATAACCTATATGATTCTAGATGAGTGAAGTTATAGCCTCGACGTCGACCTTGGTTCGCCATCGAACCATGTTTTCTAGGCGTACCATACTCCATGCTATCGAACATGGTTTGTTGGCTAACCAAAGTCGTCTGTTACGGCTATTACAAGTGAAAACTGCCCTATAAATATGTCCCCAAATGAGCTACTGCCGTGACTAAACTATTATTTTTTATTATCTTACCGTAATCACCTAAACAGTCATAAAAGTTAATTGAATATGACTCAGCTTCACGCTGTATCCCGCACATCGCAGGGTAGGCAGAGGGAACTTGAGAACCTAGTGTTAAGATACTCCGTTCCACTTCCGTTCCGCCACTTTCCGCCGAATTTTGAGGCATAGCGTGTTGAGTGGCGGAACTCAACGCCGCATTTTGCCTTGTATCAGAGCGAACAAAAAAACATTAAATATTTATATTGAAAGAGAAAAATTTAAATTGAAAATATTAAATATTTCATTTTCTCGAGTGGGGATCGAACCCACAACCTGTCGGTTACAGTCACATGTTTGTGCCGCTGCGCCACGACAGGCCTCATTGAATATGACATAAGAGTTTTTCTAAGTGTTCCTTAGTGGTGTCATATCTGAAAAGACGACTGACACTTTATAGGAACATTTTAGTTTTCACTATTTTACTCAGCTTCACGCTGTATCCCGCACATGGCAGGGTAAGCAGCGGGAACTGGGGAACCTAGTGTTAAGACACTCCGCTCCATTTCCGTTCCACACTATTTTTATAGTGTTATTCCACACTTACGAAAGAAAATACCAAATCTTTCCTACAGAGATGCTAACAACATAAATAAGTTGTAACAAGCGTATAAGAATTTCGACGTAGCTTGATGAGAACGTATGGCTTAGTTGGTCAGAGCGCTTGGACGGTTTCCAAGAGGCCCGGGTTCAAATCTTGGTATATTTGAAATTGTTGACTGACTTAGATAAGCATTTGTAGTCATACAATTGGAGGGAACCCCCGGCTGCTCTGGCTACCCTACTTAACTAAAAACAAAGTGGAATTACGTAACAGATATATAAAAAACATTTCAGCTAAAATTATTTGGGATTAACGTCGGCTTTAGTGATAACGTTATCAGCTATTACATCCTATGGTTAGACGTTGGGTATTTAGACATGTCATTTTTTTATATTTTTTTTTTAACTTAACGCTGTACCAAGCACATTGCAGGGCGGGCAGAGGGAACTTGGGAACCTAATGTTAAGGTGATCAGTTTATGTTTTCCATTTTGCGCTGAATTTAAGACATTGCGTTTTGAGCGGCGTACCTCAACGCCTCACATTGCCTTGACACCAGAGTGGAGAAATGAAAATATGAAATATTTAATTTTGTCGAGAGGAGACTCGTGGGTTCGACCCACAGCCTGTCGTGTTTACAGGCGCAAGTTTGAGCTCCTGTACCACGACAGATATCTGCTTTTCCTATTTTTAAACAAAAATTGAAATAAGCTCATATATCTACTCTTAAAAGTTATGTTCCTTTTTGTACCCCGCATATACTATAGAGGGAACCAGGTAACCTAATATTATGATACTCTGTTCCCCAAGCACAGCCCAGTTTGGAAGGCATTGACGATTGAGTGGCGGAATTAAACGCCGTGTCTTATCTATACTTATCCATGTTACTTGAAATAGATGTTTGTCACTGTATATATAATTGAATAACTATGTAATATGTAACGAGAAAACTGACTTAGTCAATACAAATACTCTTATATCTTCCGCATGCCTTCCTTAATAGGCAAAGAGATAACACTGGTATGTACATAGATATAGAAAAAAAATACAACGAACCTTGTTCTAAAGCTTGAATGGGTAATAACTTTTTTTTTAACTTCACGCTGTAGGGAACACAGTAGGGAACGCAAAGGGAACTTGGGAACCTAGTGTTAAGTCGTTTCTTTCCCATTAATATACGCGTATATCACCAAGGCCTGTCGTGGTGCTGGTGCAGGGTTCGATTGGAACGCAGCGTTGAGTTCCGCTATACAACACGCAAAGCCTCAAATTCGATGGAAGTAAGTAACAGAACGGAGTATCTTAGCACTAGGTTCCCAAGTTCCCTCTGCCTACCCTACCCGCGTCGCGTGTTTTCGGACATGGCGTGTTGAGTGGCGATCAGCGCTAGCTACCTCACGATGTTGATAATGTTGAAGGTTATTTTTAATAAGTTGTAGAAGCAATTATATATCAATTAGCCACCAGCCTGCGACTTCGCCCGCTTGAATTACTCTATTTCATTTATGTATCTCAATTACTTTGTTGTTGTAATAACATTATAATAATACTTTTGAGACAATATCTACCTAATGGTTAAACATTTTGCAAAACTTTGTTGAAATTAATATTTCAAATTGACGTAACTTTTTTATTTTTCATCACTTAGCTTCACGCTGTATCCCGCACGAGGCAGGGTAGGCCGAGGGAACCCGGGAACCTAGTGTTAAGACACTCCGTTCCAGTTCCGTTTCCCACTTTTCCGCCGAATTTAAGGCATTGCGTGTTGAGTGGCGGAACTCAACGCCGCGCTTTGCCTTATTACCAGAGCGAAGAAATGAAACAATAAATATTTTAAATTAAAAAAAAATTAATGTTTCATTTGTCGACTAGGGATCGAACCCAGAACCTGTCGGTTACAGTCACACGCTTGTGCCGCTGCGCCACGACAGGCCTCATTATTTTTCATCAGATTCAAATAAAAGACATACTGAAAGTTAGGGAAAAGTTTCCAACTTATAGTAGTGAAAGCTGCATTTAAATCTGGTTAGCCGTTTCTGAGATTAGCGCGAACAAACGCACAGACAAAAATTTTCTTATTTTATCATATGTTTTTTACGCCCCATTACATAAATAAACGGTCCCCAATAAGCTGTTATTAAATATATCTTTCGTGAACAGACAGTGATCGGTTACAGATTTATTATAAGTACGATTAAAGAACTAATTTACTTACTTACTTAGCTTCACGCTATATCCCTAGCGGGGTAGGCAGAGAGAACGGAGCGTCAAACGCTACGGTCTCGGCATACCTCTTTTGCCTCGTCCACTGTCATCAACCTCTTCATACATGCCCTCCGGGGGGTCTAATAATTCATTCATCTTTTCTTCCATCCCTCCTCTTACATTCCACGTAGCTATTTGTAGCTCCGTCCTCCACTTCCCGCCGCTCCGGACATGGCGTGCTGGGTGGCGGTCCCCAACGCCGCATTCGTCTCAACTTGTCGCACCAGCGGGGACGCACTGGTGCGCGTCGCCTTGGGGGGATGCCCTATCAGTGCGCGCTCGTGTGGTGCACATTGTGGTGGTTGATGGAACGTTGCAGCCCTCTAGAGGGCTGGCAGGGGTCGCTACGAGAACTAATTTGAAGTAATATATATATATATATATATATATATATATATATATATATATATATATATATATATACATATATATATATATATATACATATATATATATATATATATATATATATATATATATATATATATATATATATATATATATATATATATACATATATATACATATATATATATATACATATATATATATATATATATATATACATATATATATATATATATATATATATATATATATATATATATATATATATATATATATATATATATATATATATATATATATATATATATATATATATATATATATATATATATATATATATATATATATATATATATATATATACATATATATATATATATACATATATATATATATATATATATATATATATATATATATATATATATATATATATATATATATATATATATTACTTCACACAGTTACATACAGTTCGTTCATTTTCTGGTTTTCATAGTAAATTGGCTTCAGACGGGGAAGTCGTGACTTTGAAATGTAACGGAACAACAGTTCTGGGAGTTGAGTATAATTAATTTGTTAAACTAGTATTATTATAATAATACTTGCAGGTGAAAATGAGATTATTTTTAAAACACGCTGTATCCCGCACATGGCGGGATAGGCAGAGGGAACTTGGGAACCTAGTGTTAAGACACACCGATCCCACTTTACGCCGAATTTGAAGCATTGCGTGTTTAGTGACAGAACTCAATGCCGCCCCAAGCGCCGCCACTGCAATTATATGTAACCAGAGAAATGAAAACATTAAATATTTCATTTCCTCTCGTGTGTATAGAACCCACAACCTGTCGGTTACAGTCACACGCTTGTGCCGCTGCGCCACGCCAGGCCTCATATTATACAGTCATATAATATTAGTGTAAATTAATGTACCCAAGTTCAAGTCAGCTTCAGTCAAGTTAATTGGTTAAATTGACCGCCGAGACTATTCGTCGTATTTAGAAGATTAGATCTGGACACTCCCTGTTACAGTTTAACTGTCATTTTTATGAGTTAAAAGGGGTCATGGGGGGTAGGGAGTTCGATTTCCGTTGAATTGGCTTTAATTTGTGAGGTAATTGTGTTTAGAGTAGAGAGGATTTATTTCAAACGCGGTGTTAAGCTCCGCCTTTTAAACTATTTTTTTTAAATATAAATTAAAATACAACCAAAATAGTGATTGTTAAAAATGTTGTTTGTCTGTGCGTTTGTACGCGCTAATCTCAGAAACGATTTACCAGACTGAAATGCAGTTTTCACTTATATATTATTATTATTATTGTAAGTTATATTTAAATTGGTTAATAAAAAAGTGTCATGCCACAGCGGCATAAACATGTGACTGTAAACGACAGGTTGTGGGTTCGACCCCCACTCGAGGAAATGAAACGTTGCATATTTTAAAATTAAATATTTGATGTTTTCTTTTGTTGACTCTGGTAACAAGGCAAAACGCGGCGTTGAGCTCCGCCACTTGCGGCCCAATGCGTCAAATTCGACGGTGTTCCTGAGTTAATATAGTACAAACACACACACAACAGATTCAATATTGAATTCCAACATAAAACATATTTAAACTTATTAATTAAATCATTTAACTACTGGTTTTGAAAGAAATATAATTTAAAAAAAAAAAACGCTTAGGTTTTTATAAATGGCGGCCTTGAAATATGGAAAGGTCAAACATAAAGTGACATTAATATGCCCATATAAATATTCATAGTTTACATTTTATATAAGATTCATAGTGATAGTAGCTCAGTAGTTAAGTTGGGAAATTAAATACAAGGTCACGGATACGAATATCTCATGTAAACACTAGCAGCCCGCGGCTTCGCCTGCTTAAATTAGATAATTCACTTTACTTTGCTTACTACTATAGCAGTTTTGTGTAAAATGATATTTTATAATTGATAATTAATTGGCTTCAAGCTGTATCCCGCATATGGCAGTGTAGGCAGAGGACACTTGGGAACCTAGTGTTAAGACACTCCGTTTCGTTCCCCACTTTCCGCCGAATTTGAGGAGTTTAGTGACGGGTTCCGGAGTTCAACGCCTTTTGATTTGTTACCAGAGCGAAGAAATGAAAACATTAAATATTTAAATTGAAAATATTAAATATTTCATTTTCTCCAGTTTAAATGCAATACCATTAAATATTTAAATTGAAAATAACATCGAAATATTTCATTTCCTCGTGTAGGGATCGAACCCACAACCCGTCGTTTACAGTCATTATTACATACAGTTATCTCAATCAAACCTATTACCACCTACACAGTAGCCCATTCTCACTATACTATTTAGAATTTTAAATCACTCCGCCCCTACGACGTGTTCTAAGTAGAAAAAAAAACACCGGGTGGTAAACACGTGTTAGAATTAAACATATGCCGCATACTGTGCCTCCAAAATCTATTATTGTATGAGTGAAGAGAGAGACGGTTTTGATTAGAGTGTTCTGTATCTCTTTTTCTATTTCTTTAGACGGAGAGAACGGAGAGATAAACGCTTAGATATGCAGAGGTAATATCTGTCTCACCTCGTCTTCTGACATATACCTCTTCACGTTCCTCATGCTCGAGGTGACCTTCCCCCAGGTTCATGAATACTCTGGGCCCTGAGATCAACTAAGGTCTCGCTGTGCCTTATTAACGTCATTGTCTCTTTCTCTCTCAGCTTCACGCTGTATCCCGCACATGGCAGGGAAGGTGGAGGGGACATGGGGAACCTAGTGTTGAAACGCTCCGTTAGTATTATGACATTACGCAGAGTTTAGGCGTTGCGTGTTGAGTGGCTGAAACTCAACACTGCGCTTTGTCTAGTTACCAAAGTGGAAATCGAACCTGTTCTCCACGACAGAATAAATTATTTTTAATAATATTTCAAAATTGATAAATATAATGGTGCAAAGCATCATGTCTGACTATTATTATTATTTGAAGCTCGCTTAGAAACTATTCCACTTTATTTGAGCATGCTAATCTCAGGAAATAGTTATTACCATTCGATCAAGCGGGCGAAGCCGCAAGCTAAAACTAGTTATGATATAAAGTTGCGTTAATTTCTGTCACATAAGATTTATATACTTTTATTATATAACAGAACAGTTTATTTATTTGAAATAGCTAAAATTAAAAGGAAGATCCACATTAGAGCACGAAGAAAAATCCCCAGGCAAAAGCCAGTATGCATAACACCAAATGAAAGTAATATAAATATGACCGACCAGTAACTAGAGCGTGGCGCATCAGCGTACGGGACTCTCCAATGCGATGATCATACTTCGTTATATATATATATATATATATATATATATATATATATATATATATATATATATATATATATATATATATATATATATATATATATATATATATATATATATATATATATATATATATATATATATATATATATATATATATATATATATATATATATATATATATATATATATATATATATATATATATATATATATATATATTGAAATAAAAATAATGCAAAGTATTGAGGCAATGTTGCCAATAGTGAAAACTGAATCTAATTTGGTTCACCTGTTTCTGACATTAGCGCTAACAAAAGCGCAGACAATACAGATAAATAAGAAACATTGTTTTGTGTATTATTTATAGTTTTTCTCATATATCTTTTATGTATAGAAATTTCTAGAATTAATAATTTATTTATATAATAAATGGTGGTATTTTATTTTAAAAAATATTATATGTATATAGTATGTACACTAGCGTCGACATGCAGTTTCACTTCCAGTATATGGTAATAATTAATTGACCTAATATAATTTACATAGTATCTGTAACTGTCGTGGTGCAGCGGCATAAGAGTGTGACTGTAACCGACAGGTTCTGGGTTCGATCCCCAGTCGAGGAAATGAAATATTTAATATTTTCAATTTAAATATTTAATGTTTCATTTCTTCGCTCTGGTAATAAGGCAAAGCGCGGCGTTGAGTTCCGCCACTCAACACGCAATGCCTCAAAATTCGGCGGAAAGTGGGGAACGGAAGTGGAACAGAGTGTCAGTGTGTGTCTAGGTTCCCAAGTTGCCTCTGCCTACCCTGCCATGTGCGGGATACAGCGTGAAGCTGAGTAGAGTTAATTTAAATATTTAATGTTTCATTTCTACGCTCTGGTAATAAGGCTGGAAAAGTGGGGAACAGAGTGTCTTAACAGTAGGTTCCGGGGTTCCCTCTGCCTACCCTGCCTCGTGCGGGATACAGCGTAAAGCTGAGAGAAAAGAGAAAAATCTAAATTAGAAAATAGTTGTTTAATAGAAAAACGGATAAATTAATTTATTTATTACTGGTGTAATAAATTTCAGGTTCTTGATTTTTTTTTATAGAATAATTCTGAGGTCGTGTGTGGTGAACAGCGATGGAAAGGAACTTATTTCTGACCTTGAATAGTATTTTTGTTAATTTTAAAGTGAATAGAAGTATTGAATAGTATTTTATTAATTTTAAAATGAATAGAAGAATTGAATAGTATTTTTTTAATTTTAAAATGAATAGAAGTATTGAATAGTATTTTTTTTTTTATTTCGTTAGTATTGAATAGTATTTTTTTTATTTCGTTATATTTATGCTATTACCCGGATGACTGACGCCTTGCGCGGTGTTTTTGTGAAATCATATTTTTTGTAAACAATATTTAAAGTTAAATTTCAAAAGAATCGGCTTGAAACATTTTTTTTTGCTATCAATAGGTGTCAATTCGAATTCCGATACTTCCGGTAAAAACGCGAAGCTACTAAAATGACCTGAATATCTATCGATTTAAATAATTTTATATATTAAAGCAATGTATGACATAGCGCGGCGTTGAGTTGCGCCACTCAACACGCAATGCCTCAATTTCGGCGGAAAGTAGAGAACGGAAGTGGAACAGAATGTCTCACACTAAGTTCCCAAGCTCTATCCATTTACGGGATACAGCGTGAAGCTGAGTTATATTAATTTATAAATACGATTTTTTTTATGCGGTACTCTAAAAATATATTATCTTTTGAAGTTCTTGAGGGAGATACGTAAATGTACTGACGAATTAGCTCGCTCGCTTCGATGTAAACAATTAAGACTAAGGTAGAATTATTTTTGAGTTGATGGTTCCGAATGTTCGTAGAACTTTCATTATCTATATGTTTGTATAAAACAAAGTAACAGGCTGCTACTGATCTTTTAGTATATATGCTTCACGCTGTTTCCCGCATAAAGCGGGGTTGGCAGAGGGAACCTATTTTTAAGACATCGTTTTCCACGTACAGTATAATTTTTGAGACATTGATCGTTGAATGTCTGAACACCGCTCGTTGCCTTGTTACCAGAGCGTGAAAATTTAAATCGTCTCTCTCTCTCGTAATCGTCTCTCGCCTCGCGTCCTAACCATTTTTTGTATTTTTTTCGTACTTTTTGTTAACAAAATTTACCTTGTGATGGCATTATTTTTATTTTTATTTCTTTAAAATTATTAATTTCTCACTCAGCTTCACGCCGAATTTGAGGCATTGTGTGTTGAGTGGTGGAACTCAACGTCGCGCTTTGCCGCCTTATTACCAAAGCGAAGAAATGAAACATTAAATATTTAAATTGAAAATATTAAATATTTCATTTCCTCGACTGGGGATCGAACCCAGAACCTGTTAGTCACAATCACACTTGTGCCGCTGCGACACGACATATTATTAATTTATAAGTAAAGTTTAATTAATTTAATCATAAAAGTTTTTGCACGCGCTCAGCGTAACTCCGATTCTAATGTGACGGAAACACGCCATTTACGGCATACTCAGTCATCGGGCAGCGTCCGTCGTGCGCGTGCGCATGTCACACCGGTTTTACCTAAAACACATAAAAAAAAACAAAGTTCTGTGCATTACTGTGCAGCGGACGTGAGTGCTAAGTGCATGTGCTTATCTGGGTTACACATTTTTTTGTAATAACTTGTGTGTTGAGTGCTTTTTTGTGAGTTTTCATAGAGTTGAGATTGTTTTTTTTGCGGAGACGGTTAAGGAAATTCTTTTGTAATTATTATTACTTTTCATACATATAAACACGTATTGGTTGAAATAAACGTTTTTACGTTTGAGCGTTCCAAATTGAGAAAAGATGATTCTTCAATAATTAACAATCTGCCTACATTTTAGTTATATTTTTAACTTGTAACGGTTAGTTTTAACAGTAATTTTAAAATTAAGAACGGTTAAATTCATATGTTATTTCTGAGAGAGTATATTTAAATTTAATTACTTATTCTTTTTTTGTATAATATATTTATATATAGTGGGTATCGGCTGTTATGCCTGTTTGTGTGGACTTTGTGGAATTGTCGTTGGATTTTTGTGAACACAGTAGTGAGTTCGATTTCTACTCAGAAATTAAATATTTCATATTTACCCGCTCTGGTAACGTGGCAATGCGCGGCGTTAAGTTGCGTATGATACGAATTAAAAAAAGATAATTTAATCGTTCAATCCAATAGTTTCGTTTGTCCGTTAAACAGTAAAGCCAAGTTGTTAGATTTTTTATAAAAAGTAATGAAATCTCTTGGTAAAGCCAAGCCAAGTCTAAAGTTCCTTACTGCCATTTTTAGAATTAGGTGTTTATATAAATTTTTAGAATTAGGTCTTTATATAAGTCAACGGCCAAGTTTACCATTCACTTTTAATCAATTTTTTTACAGAAAAACGAGTTACATAACTATATTTATTGAGAAAAAGATGTAATTTTTATACAAATAAAATGTTTTACACTACAGTTAACGAGTCTTGGCCGCCCTGAAATTAACTGTAGATGGCTACGCATTTTGGTATCTTTGATGAGTAATGGACCAAAGTTCATAGAATCTAACTTCTGGGCGGCCATGACTAGCTGACCGTACTGTACCTGCCGTCCGTGGTAATCGTATTGACTCTAATTGAGATTTATACGGCTGTTACTGATTTAGTGGTCGTTACGGTTCAGTGGTTGTGATTAGGGTGTTGCTATTGTAAGCTGTTATTAGCAGGTTCGTAGGAAGATTGTTTTGTTATTCAATGTAGGAGAATAATTACTTTCTTCTCCATAACAATAATAACTAAAAAAAATAAATTGCGACTTTTCAATTTATTATTTAAACACTAAATGTTGTAGGAACTTTGCCAAAATGTAATAGTGAAAACTGCATTTAAAATGGGTTAGACGTTTCTAGACAAACGCACAGACCGACATACACAAATTTTGAAGTTAACTATCTTCGGGCCCTACTAAATAAATAAACGTCCCTCTATAACATGTTATTTAATATATGTTCCATGAACAGACCGACAGTGATTGGTCACAGATATATTATAAGTATAGATTATAAATTCGCATCCAACTTGCGACCTTTAGCGGATTATTTCTTACATCCGGAAGAACCTGAGGCCTGTCGTGGCGCAGCGGCACAATAGTGTGACTGTAACAGACAGGTTCTGGGTACGATCCCCAGTCGAGGAAATGAAATATTTAATATTTTCAATTTAAATATTTAATGTTTAATTTCTTCGCTCTGGTAATAAGGCAAAAAGCGCGACGTTGAGTTCCGTCACTCAACACGCAATACCTCAAAATTCGGCGGAAAGTGGGGAACGGAGCGTCATAACACTAGGTTTCACTTCCTTTCCCTCTGCCTACCCTGCCTAGTGCGGGATACAGCGTGAAGCTGAGTGAGAAGAACATCCGCATTGTTGTAACACGTGATCTCATGCCACTTGTGTGAACGCCGATAGTCGATTCGTTTCCCGACTGATGAAATTCTTATTTCTTATCAGTGTTAATGTTATCAATTATTGGGTTATTCTTATTGGTATACATGACCTCTAGAGCATGGAGACCGTGCTTTACGTAACCTTCCTCCAGTATCATGGTTACTGTGTTTCAGAAAGTCATTCGAGGACATCCTTTTGCAATATTTACTAAGTAGGGTTTAGATGACGCTTAGATATTATAAGTAATATTTACCTCAAGCTGTAATCAAACCAGTGACCCAAGTTATACGGTACGTAATAATGACTTAAACGGTACTGGTAACAAGGCAAAATCATGGCAGACAAGGTTAACCCCAGGTTCCCAAGTTCCCACTCTATAGTCTGCGGGATATAAATTATAACCTCCTTCTTTTGAAATTGGTTAACATATTGTACAACACCATACGTAGAACAGCAAAACTGATAGTTTTAAAATAATATTTTCTACTTATCAAGGTCGCATTGTCATACAAAAATGATTAAAGCATACAATGACGCCATTTTTATGACACATCTCGTTAAACATATAGGTAGGTATATATATACTTATACAAGATTCACGCTTTAACTCCGTATAATGTACATTATAACGTAGCGGTCAATCGCGGAAGTTAACGCCGCTTTCTCTCTTTCTTTTAATTTAATAAAGCAACTAAATTTTAGTTCAGGAGCCACATTGCCACACACGCACTGACAGCCCGACGTCAAAATTACAACTACCCTCTTTTCGCGATCGGTTAAAAAAATCAGCCTAACTGAATTCTTTCTGCTAATTCTGGTATGCAATGATAAAAAACATGAACCTGCTACTGTTGGACCTCAACCACTGCGCCAGTGGTGGTTTTTTCTATCAGTTGTAGATGCGTTCGCTTTGCAATGGACAGCGGCGTAAGGCAATAAATTTCTATTGTCGCTTGTGAAAGTTAGTTGCATATGATGCGGAGCACGGACGCACGTGGTGACGTCGATTTTGGTGAAACTTTTGTGATTTGTTCATTTTTTTTTCGTGTTGTGGCTTAGAATGTGTCATGTGTCATGACAACACGAGTTGTGATTTCCTTTCGACTGTGCGAGTGTAGATATACAAAATAGATAGAAATAGTGAGAAATAAGTAGTTTTTTTTTTATTTCACGCTGTATCCCGCACATAGTTGGGTAGGGAGAGGAAGTTTGGGAACCTAGTGTTGAGAGGGACACTTCATTCCGTTCTTTCCGCTCCTTCTCACTTTCCGTGGAAATTGCGGCATTGCGTGTTAGGTGCCGGAACTCAACGCCGCGCTTTGCTTGTTTGTTGTTACCAGAGCATAGAAATTAGAACATTAAATATTTCATTTCCTTACGTGAAGATCGAACCCACAACCTGTCGTTTACAGTCACAACCTTGTGCCACCACAGGCCTGCGCCACCACAGGCCATATTAGTGACATATATTTATATACATATAATATAAATTTATGAACAAAGATTTGTTAGCCAAAAACAATTTAGTATGTAAAATGAGACTAACCGGACACCCGACTCCGCGGACGTGTTGTATGAAAAAAACACAGTTGCGTCATTTTAACCTACGCTTGGGCAACTGACTGGTTGGTACTCAAATCTTGAGGGCTTTTTGTACGTTGAAATATTGCTATCCCGCATAAAAGGGATAGAAGGAGAGAGGGGAGACAGATCTGTCAGGCACATGCGTGTGGTTTTATTAGCGTTTGGTGACAGGTTGTGGGTTCGATCCCCACACGAAGAAGTGTAATGTTTAAATATTTTTAAATGAAACATTTAATATTTTTATATCTTAGCTCTGGTGACGAGGCAAAGCGCGGCGTTGAGTTTCGCCGCTCGGCTTCGGTGGAAAGTAGGGAACAAAACGGAGTGTCTTAACACTAGGTTCCCAAGTTCCCTCTGCCTACCCTGCCGTGTGCGGGATACAACGATACAAGTTAAATAGCGAAGGTCGAGACAACCTAGTGTTAATAAGACATTCCATTCCACTTCCGCTCCCTACTTTCCGTCGAATTTGAGGCATTGCGTGTTGGGTCGCGGAACTCAACGCCGCGTTTATTGCCTTGTACCAGAGCGATGAAACGAAAACATAAAACATATAAATTGTAAATATTAAATATTTATTTTTTTCGAGTGGGGTTCGAACCCACGACCTGTCGGTTAATGTCACAAACTGATTTCGCCATTTGCAGGGTATAAACAAAAAAAAAAACGCCTATTCGGGATTCGAAGCCGCACTCGCCCTGTTCAGTGAGTCAGTCATATCACCGATAATTTAATTTTAAAGATTTAATAACATTTTTTCCTTATAAAATTGTGTCAGCATTTTTATAAATATCTATTGCACATGTGCACTTTGGTGCATAGTGATTGAGCAATGCTTATCGCGCGTAAACAAATAACAAGAGGTCGTACGAAATTCTTGAAATATTGAAGCTTGGAGTGTTGAAACGGTGGTTACTGGTTCGATTTATATTGTTTTTGTGTATTACATTTAGTTAAGTCTTAATTTTTTCAGTTTACTTTTTCTTGAGGCCTGTCGTGACGGCACAAGCGTGTGACTGTAAACGGCAGGTTGTGGGTTCGATCGGTATTTAAAATGTTCAATTTATATATTTAATATTTTCATTTCTTCGCTCTGGTACTAAGGGAAACGCGGCGTTGAGTTCCGCCACTTAACACGCAACGCCTCAAACTCGGTGGAAAGTGGGGTACGGAAGTGGAAAGGAATGTCTAAACACTAGGTTCCCAAGTTCCCTCTGCAAACCCAGCCATGTGCGGGATACAGCGTGAAACTGAGTGAGAGTAGTCCATTTTTTAATAGCAAGATAAAAAGACTTAATAAATATTGGTTCACTATTGGCGGAACTCAACGCCGCTCTTTTTCATATCTACGGGTAGTGCAATAACGTTTTATTATGTCTATAGATTTTTTTTTTTGGTTAACCTTTTAAATTGAATTTCACTCCTCGATGCATATAACTACTTTCTTTTTTTAACCAATTTCCAAAAAATGAGGTTATCTGTTTTGCATGTTTATATGTGACTGGCGTATATATATATATATATATATATATATATATATATATATATATATATATATATATATATATATATATATATATATATATATATACATATATATATATATATATATATATATATATATATATATATATATATATATATATATATATATATATACATATATATATATATATATATATATATATATATATATATATTTATATATATATATATATATATATATATATCTGTACATTGAAAATTAAAATATCAGCTAAATTAATAAAATATTGTAGCAATTTGTCGATCGTTAATATTTTAAATTGTCGTAAATTCTTAGTTTTTTTAACAGATTTTAATTGCATCAACATCAAACGGTTGATGGAAGGTTGCCAACATGTAAAAGTGAAAACTGCATTTAAATTGGGTTAGCCGTTTCCGAGATAAAAGCGTACAAACGCAGAGACAAACAGACAAAAATTTTAAAATCACAATTTTGGGCCCTATTCAATAAATAAACGTCCCCTATAAGATGTTATTTAATATATCTTCCATGAACAGACGGCGATCGGTTACGGATTTTTTATATATAGCTATTGTTGGGAGTTAATAATATTTGAATGTCTATTGGCTATCTATTTAAATTTTGAAGCACGTGTGGTTTTTTTGTAAGTAGTTTTTGTAGTAGTATGTGTATGTTTGTACTCACTCAGCTTCACGCTGTATCCCGCACATGGCAGGGTAGGCAGAGGGAACTTGGGAACTTAGTGCAAAGACATTCCGTTCCACTTCCGTTCCCCACTTTCCGCCGAAATTGAAGCATTGCGTGTTGAGTGGCGGAACTCATGTGTATGTTTGTTTGTCCATAAATTTCTCGAGAACTTAAATTCGTATTGATGATTCGATTACAATATAATATATTCGTACTTAGGGGACAGTCGAAGTTATATTAAGTCAAAGAAATCGCTTGATGCCAGTCCTAGTGCAAGAGCACCAACGTCCGACTGTTAACCCGACAGCTTGTGGGTTCAGTTCCGACTAGAGTAAATGAAATATTTATAATTTTCATTCCCTCACTCTATTAACGAAGCTAAGCGCGGCGTTGACTTACGCCAATCAACACTAAATACATCGAATTCAGCGGAGAGTAGCAAACGGAAGTACTTTAACACTAGCTTCCCAAGAGGAAGACGCCTCTACCTACCCTATCATGTACGTGATACAGTGTCACATATCGCGGCGTTGAGCTCCGCCCTTTAACATGCAACGTCACTCACTGCCCAATATTCGAGAAATTTTGGGCAGTGAGTAAGGAACGGAGTGCCTTAACTTTTCCTACTTAATTCTCGCTCCCATCTCCCTCTCTACTCTCTCTCCTTACTCTGCTATGTGGAAAACAGCGTTAATTTTATTTTTCCAGGCCACCTACAAAATAATTTGAGATGTATTAGGAAATACTTATGTAACAATAGATTATAAAATAAACAACGAAAGATGGTGGCCTTCATTATCAATGTTTTTTTCGACAAGTGGCGTGTGACCGTCTGTAGTCAGTCAGTAGACCCGCCCGGTCGGTTATCGAACGTGTTTGGAATCAAACCTGCGACCTTGAGATGGATGACGCGATGTGCTTAGCCTTTTGAGGCTTCATTTCTGATTTAAATGAGGGTAGATTGGCTTTTTTTTTCGAGGCCTCCACTAGCGCAGCGGTACACGCGTGTGACTGATAGGTTGTGGGTTCGATACACTCGAGGAAATGATTTTTTAATATTTTCAAATTAAATATTGAATGTTTTCATTTCGCGCTGCTTCTGTACTTCGCGGCGTTAAGTTACGCAGCTCAGCACGCAATGCCTACTTGCTGCAATGCTTTTTTTGTTTTGTCAATTTTACTATGTAATTTCTTTTTGCATAATGATCCTAGTTTTAAATTTTCATGACGTCAACAACGTTTACGGAACTCAACGCCGCGCTTCGTCTTGTTACTCGAGAGAATATACAGACTAACAAAATATATTTCCTTAAATGGGAACCGAACTCAAAACGTCCGTGCCGTAAAATATAATAAATTTATTATTCGTTAACTAATTTGATCTCAATTGTTGACAATAGCTCATTCAGTACCGTGACGGCTGAACTTTTGTTGCCGCTGGGGCAAGTGTCGACATAATAGCTAGTTATGCTTATCTGGCGGATCGCGTTGTTTATTTTTTTTTTTTGGCATTTTCACGCTGTATCCCGCAAATGGCAGGGTAAGTAGAGGGAACTTGGGAACCTAGTGTTAAGATACGGTGCCAAAACACTTTAGTTTCTTACTTTCTGCGAAATTTGAGTGGCGGAACTCAATGCCGCGTATTGTTTTGTTATTAGAATGAATAAGTGAAAATATTAACTATTTAATTTTCTCGTGTGAGTATCGAACCCGCAACGTATCGTGCTTACAGTCGCACGCTTGTGCCTCTGCGCTATGATAGGCCTGAAATATATTGTCGTGTTTGTTTTGGACAGCTTCATGTGTTTTCCCGCAAAGAAGCGTTAAATACTGTGATCTGATGATCTGATACTAGGGTTGCTTCTGTTTTCATTTTTATTCCTTTTTTTATAATCTGTGAAAAATATTAAACATTAAAGAATATCATAAAAAACTTCTTCACTCTGGCCAGCCAGCTAACCCAGCATATGCGGGATAAAGCGTGAAACTAAAAAAATATATATATGTAGCATAAAATGCACCTAACTCATTCAATTTGTTAACAGGAATCCGGTTTGAACCGGTTTACGTCAATCCTCTAGAACTGGTACTAATTGCTTGGGCTTGTGACCCTTTTTAAGGATTATCTTTGAATTATGGAACCCATGTCCACTTTCTTACTTGTTTTATGTGTTTTTTGAGCTATAAGGTATGATATGATGATGTTGGACGGTCATGACTTCGAATACCGATTGTGAAAAAGGTTTCATGTTTAAATGTTTAAGGCATTATGTTTACTAATTTGATACAGAGTAACAGAGCTTAACACTAAGTTTTTTCTTTTTTTTTAAGCTTCGCGCTATATCCGGGTAGGCAGAGGTATATCAGGGTAGGCAGAGGTATATCAGGGTAGGCAGAGGGAACTTGGGAACCCAGTGTTGAGACGCTCCCGTACATTCCCCACTTTCCGCCTTTGCCTTATTGCCGGAGCGAAGAAGTTATCCAGTTAGAAAACATTAAATATTTAATTTGGTATTATTATATGTTTCATTTACTCTAGCTAGCACGCTTTTTCTTGACGCATGGTTAGGAACTTACCATCGCGATTTCAGTCACACCGTTCCAATGACGATGTTGCTCTTTATTGAGTAAGAAAAGTGGCACATTATGCTCTATCATCTGGAATTGAACTTGTGACCTTCGTTCCCAATAATTCTTTAATACTCTAAGAAGCCGTATCGTTTAGTTTATTGGTTTAGACAGAAATGCTAATTCATTTAGTAGGTATGTAGACTCTTGCGTCAGTTAATTTATAGCTTAGTTCTCCTAATATGGGCATTGATTCGACCAACGTTAAAATTACTTTTGAAATGCAGACTTCTTACTTGGTTTGGCTAAGTTTGCTTGTCAGTTTGCATTTTTGTAACATAACGCCGCGTTATAACCACTGACTTGGTGTCTTTAAACCAGATTTATCAAAGATAGGATAAAATGAATACTCTAGTAGCTTTTTTTAATATTTTTATATTTATATACGTTTGAATCGGGCTACGTTCAATTTCTTGCACGTTTTCTACAAGTATATGTCAAATATATTGATACAAATATATATCAAAGAAATTGAACGTAGCCCAATTCAAACCCATACCTATTGGAACCTTAATGGCTTCGTGGTTACAGCGTTTTACCGTTTTCAAGAGGCGCGGGTACAAATTGCACTGCTAGGTACAATTGTTAATATTTTTAATTCACTTTAACTCTTTTTCTTCGCCGAATTTGAGACATTACATGAGTTGATTGAGTGGCGGAACTTAACTCCGCGATTTGCCTTTTTATCGCAGAAATGAAAATATTAATTTCCTCGAGTATCGCACTCTTGTGCCAGTCCACCATGACTGATCTCAATTGTCACATCCTCATTGCGTGATCAAAGATCTCGTCTCCCATATGGTTAGGGGTTAGAGGTTGCGTGGGGCGACTCTCCCTAGAACCTAGTGGTCCCTGCCACTGGGGTAAAAACCGGTGGCAGGTACACTGGCCCTCCTGGTGTGACCTTCAGGTTGGTACAGGAGGACAGTATGACATAAACGGGTAGTCTCGAAAGAGAAAGAGCGGTATGACACATTCTCATTGCAACAAATAAAATTAATTCCATATCATTTGTAGTTTTATGTATTTTCGAAGCGAGTCTCACGGCGAGGTGTTGATAAGTGATAGCGTTATCAGATAGCTGATAACAGGCACGCCTTGACTTCACTGGACTTGCTACGCAAGTGCTAAACTTCTTGGGCAATGAGTTTTAATGATTAGTTATGTTAGTTAGGAATGTCTAGTAGAGGTGGTTGTAGGTTGAGGCGTGTCGTGACGCAGCGGCACAAGCGTGTGACTGTAACCGGCAGGCTGTGGGTTCGACCCGTATTTAATATGTTCAATTTATATATTTAATATTTTCATTTCTTCGCTCTGGTACTAAGGAAAACGCGGCGTTGAGTTCCGCCACTCAACACGCAATGTCTTAGACTCGGCGGAAAGTGCGGTACGGAAGTGGAACGGAATGTCTAAACACTAGGTTCCCAAGTTCCCTCTGCAAACCCTGCCATGTGCGGAATACAGCGTGAAGCTGAGTGAGTTGTGGGCTAGAAATATTTTAGTTTAAAATATAGAATATCTGTAAAGCTGTGAGGAAACTAAGATATTAGATCAGATTTTTTTTAACCAAGATGCGAAAAAATGAGTGTAGAAGTAGTGTTTGTCTGTGGCAGAGTAGCACCTGAATGAATGATTTGAGTGGTTTTTTTCTTTTATCAAAAGCCTTATTCATCGCGGTGACTTGGGAACCTAATGTCAAGATACTCCGTTCCAATTAAGACAGTTCCGTACCTATCTTTCTGCCGAATTTCAGACATTGCGTGTTAAGACGCAGAACTCAACGCCCCACTTTCCCTTTGTTACCAGAGCGAGGAAATAAAAATATTAAATATTTTATTTCATCGAGTGGGAATCGAACCTAAAATCTGTCGTGTTTGCTAGCATCTTTAGGCCTTTTATTGGATAAGCATTTAATTATCAAAACAATATTTCTTATCTTTAAAATCTATAAAATAATATTCAAAATACAGATAATTAAAAAAATATTCAAAAGGCAGATTAAAAAATATTCAAAATACAGATAATTAAAAAAATATTCAAAATACAGATAATCAAGAAAATAGATCGTGCGAGAAAGCAATGTTAGTGACAGAGAAAGCATGTGAAGTCATTGTTCAGTTCACACATTGTTGTGGGACTGACATACATACGTATATACGTACATATATACGTACATATATACGTACATACAGCTAATCGTATTTACGACTCGTTATGGATAATAAAGAGATTTGTATGCTAGATTTCTTCTTGCCATTGTGTTTTCATAATGATCTTGATCTTGTATGGATCTATCTATCTGGTTATTTATGGTGGGGTGGTATTGGTGGTTGTGGGTTCACTTGTCATCTGATGGGAGTGAACTATTTAATTATCTATTAAAACACTTCCGTGGTACGGAGTGTCTTAACAAAAGGTTCCCAAGTTCCCTCTGTTTACGCCGCCATGTGCGGGATAAAGCGTGAAGCTGAATAACACTTCCGTTCATCACTTGTCGTCGTATTTGAGGCATTGCTTGTTAAGTGGTGAGTAAGTCGAGTGGGTCTGGGATTCATAACTTTGTGCCACTTAGTCAGGCAATTTCACGTTGTATCCCGCATATGGCAGGGTAGGCGGAGGGATCTTGGGAACCTAGTGTTAAGACACTCTGTTCGTTCCCCACTTTCTGCAAAACCATACTTTGTTACCAGAGCGAAAAAATAAAAGCATAATATTTATTTGGAAAATATTTAATATTTCACTTCTTCGAGTGGAGATCGAACCCACAACCAGCAGTTAACAGTCACACGCCATTTCCACTGCGCCACGACTTCACTTTAGATAATAATATTATAATTATTAATAACGTAATCTCCAGACGCCCATTGAGATGCAAGCGCGCACGGTCGCTCACCTCCGCTGCCCACTCGCGCGGTGTGTAAACAAATGCTTTTTTTGTTATATATATATATATATATATGTATATGTATATGTATATGTATATGTATATGTATATGTATATGTATATGTATATGTATATGTATATGTATATGTATATGTATATGTATATGTATATGTATATGTATATGTATATGTATATGTATATGTATATGTATATTTATATGTATATGTATATGTATATGTATATGTATATGTATATGTATATGTATATGTATATGTATATGTATATGTATATGTATATGTATACGTATACGTATATGTATATGTATATATATATATATATATATATATATATATATATATATATATATATATATATATATATATATATACATATATATATATATATATATATATATATATATATATATATATATATATATATATATATATATATATATATATATATACAGACAGAGTGTCCTAACACTAGGTTCCCAAGTTCCCTCTGCCTACCGTGCCGTGTGCGGGATACAGCGTGAAGCTGAGTAGAGTAGAGTGTTTTTAAAATAGCGACCTGTACGCGGCTTCGCCCGCTCGAATTGCACTATTTTATTTACTAATCTCAATTACTCTCTTGTTCTAATAACGTTATCACTTTTAAGACAATATCTATACATTGCAAAGTAAAGTTTTTTCTAATTAATAAAATTTTTGTAGCAGTTTTGCCGAATTTAATATTGAAAATTGATGTATTTTTTTTATTTGTTAACCGGTTTTCATAAATCAAACACTAAATGTTGAAGGAAAGTTGCCACATTATAATAGTGAAAACTGCATTTAAATGTGTTTAGCCGTTTTTGAGATTACCGCGTATAAACAACGGAGATTATTTTTATAAATTCATATTTATTTAGGTATAATATTAGTAATTGAGGTCGGTTATGGCGCAGGCGTGGCGTTCGAGTGTAGACAGGTTCTGGTTCGATTCTCGTTTGAGGATATGGAGTTTTTTATACTATCATTACCTTGCTAGTTGTAAAATAGAGTTGGGTTACTTAACACGCATTATCTCGAGAATAAGTGGCATCGGAGTCTTAATGAGAACAGAGTGTCTCAACATTAGGTTCCCAGGTTCCCTTTGTTACCCTTATATTAGCGAGATATAATGGGAAGCATATAAAAATATAAGTCGTTGGTCAGTGGTGCTCTATGTGTTAAACACATGGTGTATTGACCTCTAACACCGTTACGCAATTTTACCAAAATTTTTAATTACTTTAGAACCATTCGTATTTACGTTGTTAAAAAACTGGTCAAGTGCGAGTCGGAATTGGCTTACAGGTGTTTCGTACAACGGAAAGTAGTTAAATATGATTGGTAAAATGTAATAATGAAAATTGTATTTAAATCTGGCTAGCCAATTTTGAGATTAACGTGTACGTATGCTTGGCACAGACAAACGGACAATTTAAAATCATTATTTTGCATCCTATTACATTAGTAAACAACCCTTATAAGATTACTCTATCACTTAGCTTCACGCTGTATCACGCACATGGCAGGGCAAGCAGAGAACCTTTTCTCTGCTTATCCTGCCATGTGCGTGACACTCCGTTCCACTTCCGTTGCCCACTTTCCGCCGAATTTGAGACATTGCGTGTTAAGTGGCGGAAATCAACGCTGCGTTTTGCCTTGTACTAGAGAGAAGAAATGAAAACATTAAATATTTGAATTGAAAATATTAAATATTTCATTTCCTCTCGTGTGTATAGAACCCACAACCTGTCGGTTACAGTCACACGCATGTGCCACTGCGCTACGACGGGCCCCTACAAGATATATCTTCCATGAACAGACAGTGATCGGTTACAGATTGATTATAAGTATATATAGATATAGATGTATATGAATTAAAACAAACCATTTAAACTCTCAGAAACTCACAAAAATCTTCAAAAAAGTTGATTTTTTAAAGCATTTTTCCATAAAAAGTGTTATATTACAAGTTAATAAACAAAGAACAGTGCTAATGTCGCGATGCAGAGGCAGTTGAGCAACGTCAGCATCAACTCGTACCAGGACTACCAACCTTCGAGGCGATATGGTAATTATGGGGTTTCGCCCACGCCCGTTTTTAGGTTCACGCTGTTTCCCGCACGTGGCGAGGGATAAGGCCGAATTTGAGGCATTGCGTGTTGAGTGGCGGAACTCAACACTGTACTTAGCCTTCTAACCAGAGCGAAATAAAATATTAAATATTAAAACTGAAAATATTAAATATTTCATTTCCTCCAGTTGGGATCGAACCCACAAGCTGTCGTCGTTACTGTCACACGCCTCAAGTGTGAAAAGGAGTGCCGGAAGAGTGAGACGGAAGTGGAACGGAGTGTCTCAGCACTAGGTTCCCAAGTTCCCTCTGTTAACCCAACCGTGTGCGGGATACAGCGTGAAGCTGCGTAATATTTGGATATCCTTGCTCTGGTAACAAGGTGAAGCGTGACGTTAAGTTCCGTCACTCAACACGAAATGTTTCCAGACCTCGGCGTTGAGAACCGCCAAAGACGACGATCAACACCTTCTTGAACAGCGAATGTTAACGCTGCATTATATCTCTACCTATTTAATGCGTTGTTTGCTGTTCAATTATTAATATATTTGTTATTGCGTGGAGTTCAACGCCGCGTTTTATCTTGCCAATGTAAAATAAAAAGATACAACACCACATCACTAACCGTTAAAACCGTATTGTAAAGCGGATGTTAACGCCGCGTTCTGCATTATATCTTTACTTATCTAACAATTTTTTGTTGTTCGTAGGGC
The DNA here is from genome assembly GCA_019049475.1 of Eueides isabella. Lineage (NCBI taxonomy): Eukaryota > Metazoa > Arthropoda > Insecta > Lepidoptera > Nymphalidae > Eueides > Eueides isabella. The sequence continues at coordinate 473,465 of CM032411.1, forward strand.
CGCAGTATGAGCCCGGCGGCTACGCGGCGGCAGTGCAGCAGCGTACCAACATGACGCAGCGAGAAGACGCTCTCAAGTTCGAGCAGGGGCGCATCAAGGCGCTGCAGGAGGAGCGGCTGCATATACAGAAGAAGACCTTCACGAAATGGGTCAATTCTTTCCTGCAGAAGGTAGGGGGTTCGATGTTTTGTCAGTGGTTTTTAGTGTGTGGACGATTGATGCAGACTGCAGCGTTTAACGCTTTGTTAGTTGAGGGTAGGGTTCGTGGTTTGGCGCTGCCGTTCAATTAAGAAGCTATTTTGTGAAATTATATATTTTAAATTGACAATTTATTTTTATTTATTAACGAATTTAAATATAAAACGTTGTCAGACTATAGTAGTGAAAACTGCGTTTAAATTTGGTTAGCCGTTTCTGAGATTAGCGCGTACAAACGCACAGACGAACAGATAAAAAGACAAACGCCCACTTTCTGGCACTTTTACAGTCACACACTTATGCCCCTGTGCCACTCAACTTCACGCTGTATCCCGCACACGGCAGGGGGCACTTGGGAACCTAGTGTTAAGACACTCCGTTCCCCACTTTAAAAATAAATAATAATTAAATCCCATATTTGATTTCAACCTACACTTATCACGTTTAATCAATCACAAACGAGCTACATTAGCGTCATACGTTGGGTTATTGTTGTAATTACTCTTCGATATTATTGCAAAAACAAAATGGATTCATCATCACAAACGCGACTTCGCCCGCTTAAATTTATTATTGTTATTTTAATCCAAATGTAGGGTGGAACGGAGCTTAACACTAGGTTCCCAAGTTAACTCTGCCTATCCCGCCGTGTGCGGGATACAGCGTGAAGCTGATCTAAATACAAATTATAGTTTCTTCTTTCGTTATTGGAAAGTTTCATATAAATCAGAGAGAGTTCAGTAGTTTTTGTGTAAAACAAGAACAAACAGTCAAGTTACCAATTTCATTTATGTTATTAGCAAGTTGAATGTACTTGTGTAAGTCATGGTTGTCATCTTTATTTAGCAGGAGTTTATTAAGCAACACGCATGGGCAGACTCGACCGGATTATTACCACCCCCGGCATTTAAGACCGGCGTTAAGTAGTGGCTTTGGCCACTGCGTTTCGCATTAGGTAATGCCGGGTCCCGGTGCCCTTCCACCTTAAAGGGCGGCAACGCTCCTGTAGCTCCTCTGGAGTTACTCGGGGCCGTGGGCGATGGTGATCACTTACCACCAGGTGACCCGTACGCTCGTTTGCCGTCTTTTCCATAAAAAAAAGGTAGGAATCCCACAAAGTTCAGCACAGTTAGTGACACTCTGTTCAGTTGTCTATATTCCACCGAAGGTTAGGCATTGTGTGTTGAGTGGCGTAACTCGACGCCGTGCTTTGCCCTGTTACCAGAGCGAAGAAATGAAACCATTTAATATTTAATTTGAAAATACTAAATATTTCATTTCCTCGAGTAACATAACTTAACGCTGTCGTATGCCTCCGTTGCCAGAAAGAGAGAATGGAGAATTTTATTTATTTCTATACTAGGAATCGAACCCACAACCTGCGACAGATTGTACGACACGTGTAAAGATTATCTATAATGACGTGTTCTTTGACTTTTTTAGTTCTGTCATTTCAATAATTGAAGCATCGTTAAAAGGAAATATGATTAATATTTTGTTAATATTGATGTTGAGGAAAATAAATGGGGAAGTAGGCGAAGCATGTGGAGCTGATAAATAAATTCCTTTAAGTAAATATGGTGGCGGAACTCAACGCCGCATCTTATTACCTAGCTGGTCCAGAGATTTTTCGTTTAGATCAAGACTGATTTGTTGTGCGATTATTCTTATTTAACTTTACCGTAATTTTTGACATATTATACATTGATTGTCGGAAGTAAACGCCGCGTTCTATCCTGTTCCTAGAACTAGATATATATAATGGAAGTCATTGATTGCTCAACTAAGAATCGTAATTTTTTTTGTATGTAGTATCAAAAACTAATACCTTAGCCTTGAACTACAACCGTCGAGCATTCCGCGCGAGTCGGGCAGTATGACGTCATAATGCATGATGTCATACAAATGTTCTACTGGTTTTACTTATTACAAGCGGCTTCGCCAGCTTGATCTGTAGTTATTTATTTAATAGTGTATAAGTTGTATCGAATAAATATTTAATGTTTTCTGTTTTTCGATCTGGTAAATGCAAAAACGCGGCGTTTAGTTCCGCCACTCAATACGCAATGTCTCAAATTTAGGAAAGTGAGAAACGGAAGTGGAACGGTGTGTCATAACACTAGGTTCCCGGGTTCCCTCTGCCTACCCTGCCTCGTGCGGGATACAGCGTGAAGCTGAAAAAAAACATATTATTTATAAGGTTTGAGGACAATGCGTTAAGGAAATGAATTGTTTTTGTAATATTCTATACTTAGTTGAAAATATTTATATGATGAGCTCGTGAGTCAGAAAAAACGGTCAATACCGAGTCGGATTTGGT